>JAUELF010176255.1:0-14585 GCA_031471495.1 Clinocardium nuttallii | reverse complement strand
TCTATGGCCAGATATGACCACACCGACCTGTCCATGGCGTGTGCGTCAAGTTTATTTAAGTTAACACCAATATGGCTAGTGAGTACTGTATAACGTAATGTTGGAATTAACTCTTTCCCACATACAGTTCGGACGTTTCTGCATCAGACGACTTTTTTAATTATTGTGGAAAAAGGAGAAATTGTTCATAATGAAAAAATTCTCTTTTCCACTATGATTTCAAAGCTAGTAAAATAATACTTTTATTTACAAAGAATTTCCATATTTTGTTTGTTTGTTTTAAATGTCTTCTGCAGATGTTTTATTTGTGGGAATGGTTAAATAATTCATTGTTATGTCAGAAAGCATATATATATATATACATGCATAGGTTAGTGGTGACTTATTTCTACATAATCATGTTTCCTTTCCCTAATACAGGCGGCTTTTGGGCGCAATTGTGGCAAGAGAATTGTGCTTATGAATCTCATTAAACAAAAACGGTTAGAACCCCGTACAATATTTTTTTTTATAATGATCGCTTTAAGGTAATTGGTCAGATGTTCAAATCATAGCAGGTCAAATTTTTCACTTCAAGTCCGGTGAACAATTGAATCCTTTCAAACATCGCCTTTACAAAGAAGAAACATTTTGGAAACTTTTTATATAATAATAATAATGTATTCAACTTTATTCATTATTTGCTCTTTCATGTATAGAGAGTTTTAATGTTTTTGACAACTTGTCGCCTGCTGAAGATGTGTTGTATGTGGAAATGGTAAATACAGTATTTCTTTTATGAACCACGTGACATCGGACTCTCGGTAAATCGACACACTTGTCTGGTTCCTATGATAGCCTTTAGGTCAAAGGGATGCAATTCGGATCGGAACGCCGGGCAGACAATTTCAGATGAATTCATAAGAATGAAGTTGTCTCCCATTGGACAATATTGGTTTTGTTGAAAGTTGAAGGTGGTTTTAATAAAGTTGAATACCCTCTGACTGATTTGTAATACAAATAGGGTTTGCTTTTAGCTATATTGACAGCTTAATAACCATTTTCAGAACAACATGTATTTTTCTGAAATTGAAAGTAAAATTCACTGCGGGATAATGTTGCCCCCTTTTTTTTTTTTTTTTTTTTTTTGTATTGTTAAGGATGAACTTTAAATGAATATAGGTTTCCGGGTTATTTTGATTGTTGGGAAGAAGCCATGGCCCCAAACGCTATAATGGTCGCCTATGGAACTCAAGAGTATCGGTATATAGGTAGACACTGTAGCTTCTGGAATGTTCGTATTACCTTCTATATTCTGTAATGCTTTTCATTAAATATGTTTTACAGCTTATGGAATCTTTGCTGTATTGAGAGTTCGCCGCTAATTTTGACTACAGTCTTCAGAGTAATCTTTTCTCGACAATTCGGGTCCGACACCACTTCACATGAATGTAGTTGATGCAGGCTATTTTAGATAGTATCAAACGGCAATAAGGAATTCTTTTTAACAATTTACCACATATAACAAACCCATCAGACCAATTTGAAAATAAATAGAAATTATGGAAATTTCGTATATATACATGAACAGTTATTGAACAAAGTTAGAAACATCCTGGCAAAAGGAGAAGTTGCTCCTGAGCCACAATGTTTCTCAAATTCGTCTGCTGGAGAAGTGTCAAAAAGCGTGTCTGTGTGAGAACATGTTAACCACATCAATACAATTATGCTTCATCGTTAAATGTCATCAGTGGTCAGAATGAGGTTTGCGAGTTAAGCCGACGGGGTCCGGTTGGACGCCCTCGCTATGAAGATGGGTTAAACATTGATTTGATAGGTTACGGTTGGACACCCTCGCTATGAATACGGATTAAACATTGATTTGATAGGTTCCGGTTGGACACCCTCGCTATGAATACGGGTTAAACATTGCTTTGATAGGTTCCGGTTGGACACCCTCGCTATGAATACGGGTTAAACATTGCTTTGATAGGTTCCGGTTTGACGCCTGAGAAATAATTATGGGTTTTGAATTGATTTGATAGATTATGGTATGGCGTCATCGCCATGAATATATGTTGATAACTGATTTGATAGGTTCCGGTTGGACGCCCTCGCTATGAATATGGGTTAAACATTGATTTGATAGGTTCTGGTATGACGTCCCGCTATGAATATGGGCTAATAATTGATTTGATATATTGCGGTTTGACGTCTTCGCTATGAATATGGGTTAAGAATTGATTTGATATATTCCGGTTTGACGTCTTCGCTATGAATATGGGTTAAGAATTGATTTGATAGGTTCCGGTTTGACGCCTGAGACATAATTATGGGTTAATAATTGATTTGATAGATTCAGGTTGGACACCCTCGCTACGAATACGGGTTAAGAATTGATTTGATAGGTTCCGGTATGACGTCCCCGCTATGAATATGGGCTAATAATTGATTTGATATATTCCGGTTTGACGTCTTCGCTATGCATATGGGTTAAGAATTGATTTGATATATTCCGATTTGACGTCTTCGCTATGAATATGGGTTAATAATTGATTTGATATATTCCGGTTTGACGTCTTTGCTATGAATATGGGTTAAAAATTGATTTGATAGGTTCCGGTATGACGTCCTCGCTATGATTATGGGTTAATAATTAATTTGATAGGTTCCGGTTGAACGCCCTCGCTATGAATATGGGCTAAGAACTGAGTTGATAGGTTCCGGTATGACGCCCTTGCTATGAATATGGGTTAAGGATTGATTTGATATGTTCCGATTGAACGCCCTCGCTATGAATATGGGTTAAACATTGATTTGATAGGTTCCGGTTGAACGCCCTCGCTATGAATATGGGTTAAGAATTGATTTGATTGGTTCCGGTTGAACGCCCTCGCTATGAATATGGGTTAAGAACTGATTTGATAGGTTCCGGTTGAACGCCCTTGCTATGAATATGGGTTAAGAATTGATTTGATTGGTTCCGGTTGAACGCCCTTGCTATGAATATGGGTTAAGAACTGATTTGATAGGTTCCGTTGGACGCCCGAGATATGAATTTGAGTTCCGAATTGATTTGATTGGTTCCGGTTAACGTCCGAAATTTGGCTTGCGATTTTTAATGAAGAGTTTCGATGGAATTTACAATGTATACATCGGGATAAATCGGGTTAAAAGCTTTGACTGAGAGTGTCCGATACAGATTCAGGATTGAACAGCCTTACTATGATAAACGGGTGTTTTATTAAGCTCCATCGTACATGTGTAATGAGTAATATCAATCAACAACGTCCTGGAAAGCAAAGAGTAATACCCTTTTTACAGGTAAAATCAAATGACATAACAGAACTAAATGTGCGACAAAATCAGAAACTCAGTTTTATTGAATAAAACTTCATCAAGTCACAAAACACGTAACTATATAAAGATATGCAAAACAATATGTTATTTATTTTACACAACTATGTACACGTTCCCGTTGGTTTTTTTCTTCTATTTCTCAGAATGTTCACCTCCGTTGATAGGCTATGCGTTGTTGTATGATTACGTTGAGGACGATGTTGGTTGTTAACGGGTTTTTTCTTGTCATCGTGTGTTTCTGTGTTCAAACTGTCTTTTATATTTTCAAGTTGAATAAGGAAGGGTCATGTGAGTTGTTTTAGAGGTACACCGCAAACATTAGCTAAATTTGTTGGTTTATTTTCCGAACAGGTGTCATTATAATTGGACGATACCACATAGTAAGGTAACATGACAAGGTCACGTGAAATAAAACAACAACCTTCAAGTTGTCTGGTTAGGCTATATTCTCTACGCGGATTAACAATTGAACTATCATATATGCACAGTGACAGATTTCTGTATTTATGTTTTGTCATCTACCTAATTCGTGTTCACTTACGTATACATAATGAAAAAGAAATCCGGTGAAAGAAATTCCATCTAGCAAACAGCCAAGCAGTATATCTGATTGCTCGTATAGGCCATCAGAACTGCTGCTAAGCTATTTTCTGATTACATATTCGTCCAGTAAAATGGTTCAAGTCAACTGTGGAAATATATATCGATTAAATTACTTCCCAAAAAAGTTGTTTCAATTGTCATGATATATAATGCAGTCATTCATGCCTTTTCGGAAATAAGCCATCGATTCAATAACAAAATACACAAGGGTGGTGTGTCAAAGAAGAATTCAAAAAGCCCACAAATAACGTCGTCGTCGGTATTCTAGACTGCCTCAGGTTAAGCGTTCATAAAGCAGAGCATCGGCATCTGGGAACACATCATCATTTGCATCATTCCGTCATTTCCACCTGGAAAAAGTGTACAACAATATATAAATGGTAATAGGTCACTTATCGGCATTCTGGGCTTTGAGACTGTTAAAACTCTTTCCAATATTACAACAAAATATAAAGCAAAAGGAATCGGAAGAACGTGTATATAGAATATCTCTATAAATTATAGTTTAATTATTGACGGAAAACCAGTGTGGCTAAAAGAGAACAAAATGTTCATTATGAGGAATTTCTGCTTTTGTAACAATATTTACAAGGGTCACCAGCTGCGGATTTGTCAAAATAAACCAAAACATACTGTCACATTGTATCATATAGAACACTATTTCAGTTATAACCCAAGGTCACAACTTAGCAAACACATACCGATTTGATTAAGCCTGGTGAATGTGAATAATTCCTTTCCCACATATAGACGCTTTTTGCGGCCTCTGCAACAGAAGACTGTTGAGATCACCGGGGCAAAAGGCGAAATTATATTTTAATATAATGAGAAATTTTGCCTTTTGCCACAATGAATTCTACTTTATTCAATAATTATACTTTCTCTTATACAGAGTTTGTGTATTTTTCAAAGTCGTCTGCTGCATATTTGTTATATGGGTTGAAGTAAAATTGACATGGATTATTGACTTAACATAGCTGGTTGTGTGCAACATACTCAAACTGGGTAAAACTATCAGGTAACACATTGTCATAAACATTGGATTAAAATACAACTACCGAACTACTGAAACATTGTATTCTTTGTGGAAACCCGGTATTTTGCAAATTATATCACTTTAACGCACGAGGAAAACTATTGTCATATGATGTATTGATCCATACTATCTAGATCGGACTGCGCGAATGTGTTTACTGGTCCGGTTCATTATTGGTCGTAGGTTCCTTACAATTGTTTTCGTAGAACATTGCTCAACCTTTTCATTGGGGGAGAAAGTTGGCTTTTGTGAACTGAACAGTATAGAATATGATCTGCATAAGCATTAGCATGATATATATAGAACGTGTGAAATAATAGTTCATTGTTTATGACTTGATCAGAAGGATATATATAGAACGTGTGAAATAATAGTTCATTGTTTATGACTTGATCAGAAGGGTATATATAGAACGTGTGAAATAATAGTTCATTTTGTATGACTTGATCAGAAGGATATATATAGAACGTGTGAAATAATAGTTCATTGTTTATGACTTGATCAGAAGGGTCAACGCCGTGACTTGACGTTAAGCACAATAGTACAGTTGTCAAAGTGATACACACACATGGGGTCATTGATTGCTTAATTGTTTGATTGCTTGATTGTTTGATTGTTTGATTGTTTGATTGTTTGATTGTTTGATTGTTTGATTGTTTGATTGTTTTGATTGTTTGATTGTTTGATTGTTTGATTGTTTTACGCCGCTTTCAACATCTCTTTTCGGTTATTATCATAGCGTTTCTGGGTAAGTTACCAGTACTACTGGTCAATCTATCCTGACATTTATGAGATTGTCTTTGCGGACTGTAGTCAACATGGAGTTAGATAGAGAAAGTAATTAAGCTACTTTTGTAAAACTTTACATGCATCATTTTCTCCGTCGTTTTAGTAATATAATAAGATATCCATCCAGAAATTCGGTTTAAATATATTGATTCATTTGATTATATTGAGCAAAACGTTTGTTTTTACAGATGTATAAAAGCTATATACCGTGGCATCAGACCGTCTTTATTAGATATGGTATCAGTAATTACGGTATGAACCAGGGACGTAGATTGGATCTACCTCCCTGCATGAACTAAATAAAACGTATGTCCATCTAGATGCACCAAAAACTGTTTATCTAGTTTGTCTAAAACAACTGTTTATCTAGTTTATCTAAAACAACTGTTTATCTAGTTTATCTAAAACAACTGTTTATCTAGTTTATCTAAAACAGCTGTTTATCTAGATGCACCAACAACTGTTTATCTAGATGCACCAACAACTGTTTATCTAGTTTGTCTAAAACAACTGATTATCTAGTTTATCTAAAACAACTGTTTATCTAGATGTTGAACGAGAGATCCTTACATTATTTGATTTAATACAAAAAAATCTCGAAATTACACCGAACAGAAAACAGCCATTTGTATTATTCTAAGCATTGTTCACTATCTGTTCAAGTGAATGTTGTATATAAAGATAACTACGTAGTTACAAGACCAGCAGAGAACCGACGAATTTAATAATCATTTAAGAAGAAAGACAATTGATACGGCGATATTACTGTTTTACTTATAGACAGCTGATTGAAGGCAACTTGTACTTAAACAGAAAAAGAGTAACCAATTATTATAAACAGGAAGGTAAGCATTACCTCAGATAAGTAAACTTTTTCAGTGTTAAAGGACATATTGAGGTTTTTAAAAACAATCCAGATTCAATACGAGCTGTTTCACCCTGAAATCAGTATTGTTTGACTTTAAGTTATCAAAATAGTTCAACACTTTTATTTCGTGAATAATGGAGTCCACTTTTAACAAAAGAGTTAACCCAGGGACACTATATTACATATAGTGTCCCCTTTAAAATGTAGAATAAATGAAATACGTACCTCCAGCTAACATTGAAAGAAGCATAATATTAGGCATTCCGCCTCCCATTCCACCACGCATTCCACCACGCATTCCACCCCTTTGTTGTGTAGCGACTTGGGCAACGGACGATGCTCCCGGATTCTGGGCGGACACTAGTGCCACGCATAAAGCCAAAGCTAGACACACAATCAGGAATTTATGCATTTTATATTGTTTGCTTCTATATCAGTGATAAAAAAGTAACGCTAAATAAATCCTGTCTGGCAAACTGGTGTGACAACTTAGTACGGCTGAATCCCTTTGAGAAATATGAAAGATGTCCTTCGCATTTATATGACAGTCACGCTTGATTGCTGCGACGTAATATTAGTACTACTAATAATACTAACAGTGATGGAACACATAGGCCATTAACTCTCATGTATCACTTCAATACGACCGTAACTAAATACTTTGTACAAAGTGTAGTTAGTCTTGTTTTGCAACGAACACGAACGTTTTGATTTTATGTAATCTGCATATGGAGGACAAAACAAATCCAGCTTAAACCAGTACTTTTTGACCGACACCTCACACTCTTATACCAAAATGAGAACATCGAAGGAATTTGATGAAAAACTATTCTTGAAATTATAGTAAAACACAATGTAGTTGTGCAGAATGACGTTATAAGTTAGTGTGGCAAAATTATCGTATTCCAACACTATTTTCAGATGCTCATTATGTTGCGGCTGTCCTAAAAAGCCAGTTTATGAGGAAAAAGGACCTGTGACACAAGTGAAGAAGAATTGTTTTCTATCACTCAGCCTGTCATCTGTATTGCCTCAGGATGTTACCAATCACGATCCTATGCGTCACTCTAAAACGAACCTTATTGCTCGTGCTAACAGTGAAGATAAAGACACGCATGTGTACGGACGCACTCTCACCAAAGCTTTGAATATCTGAAAGAAATGTACAACAGGTATAGATAAAAGTTTTAAAAGTAAAGCAGCAACACGGATAACATAACGACATTAGGAAGCATTAACACCACCTATGATAGTCCTATCTTAAGGTGGAAGCTGCATGGGTGTTTAACGCCGTACCTCATGTCATCAATACCGATGACCCCTTCCAATACGAGACACATCTGCACCAGACAATTTGTAATTACCTAGGACAAAATAAGAAACATATCTACAACTGAAAGTATAGTTGTTAAATCGAGTTGAAAACATGGTGACAAAAGGAGAAACATATCTACAACTGAAAGTATAGTTGTTAAATAGAGTTGAAAACATGGTGACAAAAGGAGAAACATATCTACAACTGAAAGTATAGTTGTTAAATGAAAACATGGTGGCAAAAGGAGAAACATATCTACAACTGAAAGTATAGTTGTTAAATGAAAACATGGTGACAAAAGGAGAAAGTGCTCATTGCTCATTTTGCCACAATTTGTTCATCTTCTGCAGAGGCGTCAAATGCGTTTTATGCGGGAAAGAAGCAAAGATACTTTTTGAATAATAGATTAGCTTGAATTCAGGACCGTTCTGGTCTTGTTATGTTTTCCACAGTATTTCGTATAGATAATAGGGGTCTCAGCCATCGTATTCTAAACGACTTTTTCCGTAAATGATTAATAGAAACAATAAAGTAATGTATTTCAGAAAAAAAAAGCGTGACGTAATTTCGCATCGAATGCACTCATAATGGATAACCCGGGACTCATGCTATCGAGGAGGAGGGACGCTTTAACCACAACCGAGACACTCCCAAGACCAGCCTGCGCAATCCGCGCAGACTGATCCGGGCCGATACATACCGTCTCATGGGGATAAAGGTATAGAGTAATGATTCCTGAGACAGAAAAGACAGAGGAGGCGAAAAATGTCTGTCCAGGTTCGCCCGTAGGGCTTGCTTAGGCTGATCCGTGTCGATACTTTACGCAGAGTTCACAGTGTTGGTTTTCTCGCGGGACGGCTCATATATGTTGTTCTTTCGATGCTGAATTGAAAATAACATTAATTTGCCTAGCTTTGTATATTTTAAAATTTCGTAGCCATTTCTAGGAATATAAAAATAAAACTGTTGATTTGGGCAGTTGGATTTTATCGCTTGCTATATTTACAAAAAATATACTAACAGAGCATGTCAGTAAAAGAAAATCCTATTCCTTAAGATTCTGTTTGCGTATATGTGCGCTAAAGTAGCCAAACTCGTATTCATACCCACAACCAAGACAGTATGTACCCAAGTCAAGTCAAGTCAAGTCAAGTCAATATATGTATTGAAAATAAAGGCCTCCGGCCCAAAATAGTTTGTCCTGGAGCGTTGCCCACGTTTAATGGATACAGATAATTTGAAATATGCAAAAGGAGTAATTATTAGTAAAAACTGCTGACGAGCCGTTCTGGCTGTCGATGGACAACATGCAACTACAGTGTAAAACTGTCGTGGTTTAAATTGTTAACAACATTTTATCCGTCTCGCGTAAAGTGTCGACCCATGATCAGCCTGTGCATACCGCGCAGGCTAACCCGGACAAACACGTTTCACCTCCTGTGTTTTTTCTGTTTAAGGAATCATTTCGCTATACCTCTATCCATCAGAGACGGAATGTGTCGGACCGGGTCAGTCTGCACTGACAGCACAGGCTGATCTGGGTCGATAAATTACGCAGATGCCATAATGTTGGTTTTCTCGCGGGACGGTTCATTCGATCTCTCCTTAAGTTACGCACAGTAACACGTTTATCACCGATCCATTACTGAACCATTCACATCAACTTATGTTCGTCAAAATATTGTGGTTTTTTTAAATTTAATTTTAATGTATTGTACTCGAAACAAGCATTAAACATTAACCTTTCTGATCTTTGCGGTGAACTTCTTTACGTCGTAATTTTACTGGCAGGATTTATGCTGGGTAAACGTGCACCACGAGGAGTTGTCTAAATTGGCCCAAATTAGTAACTGTGTCTTCCAAAAAGCACGAAATAACTTTTTAGTATCTGTGAAGGATCGAAATTTATTTTATTTCTTGTGCTTCATCTTAGGTACTGTATTCTAAAAGGGTTTAATATCTTTCAATACCGACCGAAACAATCAAGTATCATTTATATATATCGTTTTTAAGTAAGACATACACGTGGTTTTGAAACTTAAAACATTGACATCCCGATTTCGTAAGAGAACGAAATACAGAACCTTTACATTCTGGTAAAGTAAGATATGCTCGTTGTTCGTTATGAGCAATTTATCCAGAATGTTTAGAAGAGTCGTCTGCTGCAGAGGGGTCAGACATGTTCTGTATGTTGGAAATGGTCAAAGCGGTATTCAACATTTAATTATTTACAAGAAAGGTTTGTTTGTTAAGCAGTATTCTTGTATTCTAGCATGAATGCGCTATCATACAACTGTACTAGTTACATGTATGTAATGCGCTATCATACAACTGTACTAGTTACATGTATGTAATGCGCTATCATACAACTGTACTAGTTACATGTATGTTAAGGTTGGTTTTCCTGGAGCACCGCTCTAATACTGGGATGGTCGTTTTATTAATCTGTTACAATATTATCGATGATAAAGATATGAGCCGTCCCACGAGAACATCCAACATTGCGAACTCTGCGTAAAACATCGAAAACCCAACATTGCGAACTCTGCGTAAAACATCGAAAACCCAACATTGCGAACTCTGCGTAAAACATCGATCCATATCAGCCTAAGCATGCCGCCCACGATAGGCCGGACAGACACGTTTCGCCTCCTGTGAATTATCTGTTTCAGGAATCATTGTTCTATATCTCTATCTCCCTGAGACGTAATATGTTGGCCCGGCTGATCTGGGACGATACATTACGCAGAGTCCATACTGTTGGTGTTCTCGTGGAACGGCTTTGTATGTTGTGTTCTTGAATTTAAATTACTAAACATATAAATCGCCAGTTATAGCATATTGGTACAGTGAATATTCAGCTGAGCCTGTTCATTCGGTCACTTCCGGGTCTAAGGACAAATCAATTCTTCAATGATTTGAGAACTCCAAGCTGGCTTGTCAGTATTACCATAAAAAGGTCATAAAAGGCAAGTGACAATGTATTTCTACACTAGTCGTGTCCACGAAACTGTCAAGAGCTGTCAACATATGAACTAGCTTTGACATACTAATATGAGTCAGGATCTGTTAAGCGAACAGTAACGGCTAAGACGGATACATTCGTCAACACAGCCTTATTAAAAGCTTTCAGTGTTAACAATCAAAACCAAGAATGATGAACGTAGTTTCGGTTTAAAATATTAATATGTGTATTGCGTCTTGAATGTTAAGCATACCTTTGTGTCTGTCGAATCCGCGATGTGTGCTTACATATTTCTCATTGGCGCGTAGTACTTCTATTTGACCTACTAAAATTAGCACTTACGAGCCAACATACTCTCGGTGTAACTGATGTATATTTCAGCCCGTCATGACAGCGGATTATGACGTCCATTTGACATGTGACAAGATGGTTTAATAAGACTATTGTGAAAATCAGCTGAACCGAGATGACTTGCATTCATCATTCGGCCCACTTTACTCGAAAATAGTTCGGCACGATAGGCCGTAACTCGTGACTGTTCTTTAGTTTGTCTTATTTATTTAGTTTTTAACGAACACGTATGAAGGTACCATATCTGAGCCGTTCCACGAGAAAACTAACATTATGGACTCTGTGTAATGTATCGACCTAGATCAGCCTGCGCGCAGGTTAATCCATGCCCTTACTTTCCGTCACAAGGGGATAGAGGTATAGAGTAATGCTTTCTGAAACAGAAAAAATCGACAGAAGGTGAAATGTGTCTGTCCGGGTTAGCCTTCGCGGCATGCTTATGCTGAGCCGGGTAAATACTTTACGCAGATTTTCTCGTGGAACGGTTCATATATCCGCCTCTACCGAGTGTTGTGGACCGTATGATTTATGCACGTGTTCACTGTCAATCAATTCTCACAATAACTACATGCATAACTGAGCCATGGCGGTAAACGTTGGTATTTCTGAACAGTGCATGTGGCGATGAACCTGTTAGACAGTGTTGATCTTTATCAGACTGTCCGGCAGCAACATCTGATCTGGATCAGCATTATTTAAAAAAGCCAAGTCACGCGAGAAAACCATCATTATGGCCTCTGCGTAATGTATCGATCTAGATTAGCCTTCGCAGTCCGAGCAGACACGTTCCGTCTCAGGGGGATAGAGGAATAGAATCATGATTTCTGAAACAGAAAATCCACAGGAGGCGAAAAGTGTCCATCTAGGTAAGCATGCGTGTCATGCTTAGGCTGGTCCAGGTCGATACTACTTTACGCAGAGTCCACAATATTGGTTTTCTCGCCGGACGGCTTAAAATTGTATTCCCTTCGATGTACACATACAAACAAATGTCCGACGTAACAAAGAAGGCTCAGCAAATAGCTCATTTTGCCGACAGCGCATCCACGAAGACTGACCCAAGCGTCATCTTAATAGGATCATTTAGCATGTAATCAAAATGCAGGTATTTTCCCACGTGCGTTCTTATAATCGTGGAAAAATGCTATTGGTATATTTCTATATGTAGTAAGGCGGTCATTAACAACGTTTATCTCTTCCAATTCTAGCAGGGGATTCGCACATCACTTACAGGGAGCTAACACGGAAAGAAGGGAAAGTGTTGTCACTGTATGAAGAGTTGTGATGTGGCGGTAAGAAATGTCGCGGGTAAGTGCTAGAGGTATGGCGGGAGAGAGACGATGTTTCATAGGAGCCAGCAACGAAAGGTCGGTAATGTCAGCGTAATGACGCCAGTGTTGAGGCGTCAGTGTTGAGGCGTCAGTGTTGAGACGTCAGCTTAACATGCCTCGACTTAATTCCCATCTGTTGTCGAGATAATTAAAGCAAGAACAATTAAAAGATCAAGTAAAATATTCTCACGAGCGGCTTTAGTTAGGGAGACGATTTATCAGAAGGAATAGGTAGGAGTAAGATAATTTCTCATGGAGCGGCTATGAACAGTCTGGTCAATAAGGTATGGGCTGTGTTTAAAGGTCGGTTAAATATGTAGAAAGTTAGTGTCCGTTACTACTGAGATAGCAAAAGCAAGAATAAATACAAGGACGCGTAACATTTGTATTAAAGGCGATTTCCCAAGAGGGCATGTCGTGAGCGAGATGATTTATCAGGACCATCTATCGTGAGGGAGATGGCTTCTCAGAAGTGTCAGTTGAGAGGGAAACGATTTCTAAATAGGTTTTGTCGTGAGACGATTGGTTTCTCAGGAGGTCCAGTTGTGAAGAAATTTATTTTTCGTCAGTTTCAGGCATGAGGGAAACGACTTCTCAGGAAACGATTTTTCAAGACAGTAAGACATCGGGAAAAGGATCAGTCGTGAGGGAGACGCTTTTACAGGAGAGTCAGTTAGTGTGGGAGACCATTTCAAAATACAACAATTCACGAGAGACACAAATACTCAAGAGGGTCGGTCGTTAAGAAGACGCGTTTCCAGGAGTCTCAGTCGTGAGGGAGACGATTTTTCTGGAGTCTCAGTCGTGAGGGGGTTGATTTCTCAGGATACCAAGTTGTTAAAAAGACGATTTGTCAATTGAGAGGGAAACGATTTATCAGAAGGCTCAGTCGTAAGGGAGACGTCTTCACTGGTCGTTATGAACGCTAACTGACTACGATTAAGTCACCATCTTGTCATATTTCACCCAGGAAGGTCTGCATTGTGTTTATTACCACTTTCAACACTATTCATGTTGCCGGACATAAACGTATCGATCGCAAGTCTAGCCCCGAGCGTTAAAGGAGAAAATACACTACTGTCATATTGAGGTCTGTAGTACGACCTGAACGGTTTTGATTGTTTGGGGTTCAACGCCGTTTTTAACATTTTCTCAGTCATATCACGGCGGCCAGTTCACCTACTAATGTGTTTCCTGGTTTTCACACACCAGTACTCCACAGAACAATCTTCCAAAGCAACTGGCTGCTTTCTCACATAGACTTAGCCCATTGGTGGAAGACGAATGACGCTTGACGCATTGACTTTTGTCAAACATCGGAAAGAAATTGGCCAAGCCGGGATTCGAACTCACAACCCACTGACTTGACAGCTCGCGTCGCTACCGACTGAGCTACCGGGGCTCGGCTACGACCTGAACGGAGATCGTAGTCGGATCTCCATCTGTCGAGACGCTCCCAAATAAAGCACCTACATAACAGGCAAAATAAAAATATCCGTACGTGTATGCAATTTAACGCTTTTCCTGCTGAACATCTACAACTGATAGCAATACATTTACTTCTACCAAATAATTAAATTGTTATGGACACGTTCTTTGCTATATATAGATACATACGAGTAGTACTGAATAATACAGACCAATCTTGATCTGTATTATTTGCATTTTTACTAGCTTTTACTTACTGCTTGTGAATTATAGACTAGTTATAGATTAGAAGGGTACACATGTGCGGACTAAGCTTGGTCTGAAATGATTACAACTGTTGTTTAAAGTCGCATTACAGGTAATCGTAGTTGCAATGAATTACTCAACCCCATCGAAATGTCGTTTATCGTGTTACGTGACATATATGCAAATATTTTGCTAAAGTCCGTATCGGGATTGAGGGGTTCAGCGTTTGATCCGTGGCAGCGTTTGATCCGTGGCAGCGTTTGATCCGTGGCAGCGTTTGATCCGTGGCAGCGTTTGATCCGTGGCAGCGTTTG
>JAUELF010176034.1:0-14588 GCA_031471495.1 Clinocardium nuttallii | reverse complement strand
GTTGCGTCGTACTCCTCCTTCAGTTTCAACCTGATTTACTTGATACTTGGCATAAATGTTAATCAGGAGTAGTAGATTGTGCAAGACACACTTTTCATGTCCCTTTGACCTTGACCTCTGACCTTGAAATAGGATTTTTTTTGTTAAAAATCTGTTGCGTCGTACTCTTCCTTCAGTTTCAACCTGATTTACTTGATACTTGGCATAAATGTTAATCAGGAGTATTAGATGTGCAAGACGCTATTTTCATGTCCCTTGACCTCTGACCTTGAATTAGGATTTTTTTTTATTAAAATCTTTGTTATAAGTTAGAAAATGTAATTGACAACATTTCTTTAAAATTAGATTTGTATATTGCTTTTTGATATCATCTTAATATTTCATTTTGATACTGATATTCAAATTGTCGGAGTCAAAGATAATATTGTGAGATATAATTTGTGTCAGGGGTTGGGGCAGGGGTATTAATCACCTTTAGTGATAGTTCTAGTTTATTTTGATCACAACTTTCTTTTACCTTATAAACTGGATATATGGTATGGTTGTATGTGGCATAAAACAATATTCAAACAAATGGATAAATCATCAAGATATAAACAATGACTGATCTATATGAATCATTTATTTGGATCAGTTTTCTTTTCCCTTAACTGGAATATGGTTGCAAGTGGCATACAACAATATTCAAACAAATGAATAAATCATCAAGACATAAACAATGACTGATCTATATGAATCATTTATTTAGACCACAACTTTCTTTACCCTTAAATTATGCTCTTTCTTGCACTTAACTTAACAGGTCTACTACACCTTATTTTGATTGCGGTTAACCGTTAGGGTTGTCTGAATAAGGACATGGGGCAAACACTGGTTTCTAGTCAAGATCATTGTCTGAAAATATTTCATTATAACATTGAAACCCAGGTCTTGTAGCTTTGCAATAATTCTTGTTTTATGCTCACATGACTCACTCGTCCCATGTCTGTCCATCTCCAATTTCTTTAAACAACATCTCCTCTGAAACCACTGGGCCAATTTCAATGAAACTATACAGGAATATTCTTTAGAATGTTCTCTTTTTCAAAACTGTTCAAGGAACTAAATTCTATGTAAAACTTTGGCATCAGAATAAAACATCTTATCGTCCAAAGCTACTGGCCCAAATTGAAAATGATTTGGCACAAATGTCCCTTGGGTAACCCTTTTATTAAATTGGATCAAACTTTCTGATCTGTTTTGGAAAAACCTGGACTACAGTCGCCAGTGCTTTTGTCCCTTTAAAGTATTGGTCAGATTTGAAAACATTTTGGCACAAATGTTCATTGAGTGACTGCCTACCACGATTGTTCAAATTATATCGAGATGTTGAAAAACGTGGCCAACAGGGCTCTGGCCCTTGTTTTCATTATATGTAAATAGAGTAAAAATCTTCTTGTCCAAAAGTACTGATCTCATTGGAATATGATAAGTCACAAATGTTCCTTGGGTGACATTCTACCAAGATTTTACAATTATTCTTATCTGTTGAAAAAGTTTTGTCACCAGCAGCCGCACATTTTTCCATATTATATGTATATAATTATAAAGTAAAAAACAAAAACATTGGTCTGACTAATTTGACAATAATTTGGCACATTTTTTACATTGTTCTTCTTTGCAAATTGCATTCAAAATATCTAATTCACTAAAACCATGGTCATATGTAATAAATATTTTTAAAAAAATCTTCTTTTCGAAAACTATTCCAATATTCTTACATTCTAAAATCTTATTTTCCAAAAGCACAGTGACAATTTGAAAATCTTTTGACACAAATGATCTTTTGGTGACCTCCGAACGAACTTGTACACATTTTCTGATCCTTGAAAAACATGTCCACTAGGGGGACAGGGCTTGCCTTATACCAAAGGTTGTTCAAATTTTACTGATCCGTTTAAATAAAAAATTACCACCAGGGTAAGGGCTTATATGTATAGAGTAAAAACTTAAAACACTGTTGGAAGTTATATTAACCCTTTCCCTCATAAAGACGCGCTCAGTCGGTATCGACGAAGGCTGTCAATCCAGGGGTTGTGAGTTCGAATCCCGGCTCGGCCAACATTCTTTCTGACATTTGACAAAAGTCAATGCGACATGCGTCATTTGTCTTTCACCAATGGGCTTAGTCTATGTGGAAAAGCAGCCAGTTGCTTGGAAAGAATGTTGTGTTGTACTGGTGTGAGAAAACCAGGAAACATGAGTAGGTGAACTGGCCGCCGTGATATGACTTAGAAATTGTTAAAAACGGCGTTAAACCCCAATCAATCGATCATAAAGACGCTTTCTGACACCTTTGCAGCAGACAGCTTTTTGAAAATATAGTTACAAAAGAAGACCATCATGGTCCTCTTGTAATATTTTCTATACATACAATGTTCTTATTTATTTCTTATTTATTTCTTATTTATTTCAGAAATGTACACAATATGAATCAGCAGTAAAACTGATTGAGAAGTTGCAAACTGAAAACAAGACACTCAAAGAAAATCTTATGAAACAGACAACGCTGAGTAAAAATGTACAGACAAATATGTCAAGTTTGCTTGTGACAGCCAGGGGTGAATTAAATAGGAAGGATAAAGAAATAAAGAGATTAAGGTAGGAATTTAATTAAAGGGATACATGAAGATAAGATTAAAGATCCAAATCCTACATAGAATTTTGAAGAGCTGCAATTCATTGTGCTATTTTGCAAATATTTGCTTTGCCTCGTCTGTTCCTGATACTGAAATTCTCAATATCAAAATTGTACTTATATCATGAATGCTTGTGTCCTATTAATATCTAAATGTTGCATTGGGACATAATATACATGGACAGGCTTATGTTAGTGGGATAATTATTGTGAATTTATATTCATGAAATAAATATGTTTGAGTCTGTTTCCATATTTTCAGAATCAAGCCAACTTTTCCACATAGAACTAATACTCCTGGATATCAAAGTGGACAAAATAAACAAAGAGGAGATA
Organism: Clinocardium nuttallii; assembly: GCA_031471495.1. NCBI lineage: Eukaryota > Metazoa > Mollusca > Bivalvia > Cardiida > Cardiidae > Clinocardium > Clinocardium nuttallii. Next base: position 11,575 of record JAUELF010176034.1, on the reverse strand, counting down.
GAGAAAGCGGTAGAGAAAGGCTTATCAAAGGCAAGGATAATGATGAAACCACAACAAGATGCTTGAGTACATCAAACGAAAGAGAAGAGAATGGTGTACAATCAGACAACTCAAAGCAATCAAGAAGGGGAAAAACTGATAGATCATTAAACTCTAGGTCTGAGAAAGATGTATTTGGGAGATTGAGATTTAATGATAATGTTAAAACGGGAAAAGAGGATAAACTAAATCTTATCATAAAGGATAAGAATAAAAGAGATAGAGTTCGAGATAAAAAACATGGTGATTCTTCGGACAATTGCGATTCTTCTGAACAAAGGAAGTCAACAATTGAAAGTACAAAGCGTGATAAACATGGTGAAAACAAGAGATATGAACATGAACAAAATGGTCATCACAGAAAGAAAAGTGAAAGATCAGAATTAATCAGTGATAAGCAAGACACTGACAAAAAGGACAATGAAAGAAGGAGAAATGAAAAGGATATGCATAGGAAGGAAAAGGAACATGAAAGGAAATCTGAGAAAGAAATTCGGGAACGAAAAGATAAAATAGAAATTCGGGAAAGAAAGGATGAAAGAGAAATATGGGAAAGAAAAGATGAAAGAGAAATTCGAGAAAGAAAAGATGAAAGAGAAATTCGAGAAAGAAATATAAAGGAGGACAAATTTTCCAAAGAAAAAGAAAGGGAAAGTCGCACAAAGACAAAAGAAAGAGATAATGATAAAGATAAAAATATAACTAGTAGAAATGCAAACAGATGTGATTTAAATTTGAGCGAAACAAGTTCAAATTTCATTCCTCAAAGCTTGGATGTTTCTAAATCTGATCAAAAGGTTCCTAAACCTATAAATTCTGATTGTAAAGTACTTGACTTAAGAGAAAAACTGAAACAGAAAAGAGCTACATCAGGAAATAAGTCAACAGATAATGTTGCAGAAACAATGGAGGTAAAGAGCACTCAGATTGATACAGACAGTGGCTCAGTTTTACATACAGTTGGATCAGCAGATAAAAGAGTGCAATTAAACGACCAAAATGTTATTGCTAACAAGCAGAAATTGAACAAGGAACAGGAAAGTCATAATATACTAAAGGATCGAGAATTTCTTCAATCTTTGAAAAGTAATGTCAGACATAAGGATTTGCTTAAAGTGACTCTTGATCCTAATACAAATAAAGATAAAAGCCTTTCCTTTCAAAGAGAACCAATTGTGTTTACCGCCAATTCGAAAGTAACATCGAAATCCGATGTAAGATACAAACGAGATGTGGTAGAATATGAAGACTTCAGCTCCTGTAGCAATTCCTTATTGGAAAGCCCTGTGTTAAAAGAGACTGATGACCTTATAGAAAGAAATATAAGAAAAAAACCTAAATGTCAACCTGTGATATCTTGTGGAATAGCATTTACAGAATCTGTTGATCTGCTAAATAAAGATATGCTTCAAGATACATCTGCAACTAAAGATATATCTCCTCAGCTTTATGGACCAACTGACAATATGGGTGTGGCATTTGAAAGTGTAAAATCACAGAATATAAAGCCAGATGTATATGTGAATGAAAAGAATGAATTAGAAATATGTGTTGATAATGATAAAATACTTAATACTTGTGAAACAAATACAAACAACAGTTTAATTGTAGAGCAGATTAACACAGATCTACTAAATACCATTCCAATTGAAGAGACATCAGGTAAGAAAATTAACAAATCTGCCATGGAAAGCAAGGGTGATGAAATGCTTTCTCCCAATGACAGAGATGAAAAGGAGAATAAAGCGGAAAGAAGACGGTCATCGGAAAAGAAAAGAAGGAATTCCTACCGTCGTGTGATATCTGAAACAATTTCGTCTGTCACATCTTGTGATAAATCCCCCAGTGTTGAAGAATTTCTCAATAATTTACGGAAAGAATGCGAGAGCACCGATAATGCCAGCACTTGTACTAGTCTCAGTAATGTGCAGAGTGATTGTGATATGAGACATAGAAGTGAAGGTAGTGTTGTGCATGATGAACTCAATATATCTGACAATAAAAGTACAACACTCACAAAAGATGATAAAATAACAGAGGTCATGACTAGGAAAATATTCTGCTCTAAAGATGGATGCAGCATAAAAGTGAATCATTTGCACCCGAAGTCAGAGCTAAATACTACTGGGGTACAAACCCCTCCTCCGGAAGACATTCCAAAGAAATCCTTTAAAGACCCTGATGATAAAATGATTGCTTCTGAAATGGAAAAAGCTTCTATAAATGAGAAAGATATGCAATCAGTGAAGAGTTCAAATTCTAATGATACATCTGATTCCGAATCTGATGATGGCTCTAGTAATTCCGAAATGTCTCAAAATGACAATGAAACGGGTAAAACAGAACAGTTTTCTGAGGTTATAATGGAAGAAGAAAAGAAAAATAATTTAATAAACAATATGCAAAATGATTGCCAGGAAAGTGTGAGAAACAGTTCAAAACCTATTAATCGCCTTTGTAATGAAAACATTGAAAAAGAAATTGTGGCCAATAGTAATTCTAATAATAAAATGGACACAGATATGAACACTATTCAAACAGATGTGCATGATAAACATTCGAAAATGTCAGGTGTGCAAAAAGATGCATCTTTGCCAGATACAAATGTATTAGAAACTCTTAATAGTCGTACAGATTCCTCACAGAATGTGATCAATGCCGAGCATGTTGAATTTAGAAAATGCTCATCTGAGAATGAAAGTAGTAGTGACTCAGAAGATGATTCAAGTTACTCAAGTAGTGGATCTGGTAGCTCCTATTCATCTTCTGATAGTAGTGGCGAAGAAAGTGCTAGTGAAAGAGACAGTGTAATTGAAGAAGTGCATAAGGAAGAAACGCTTTTAGAAAACAGTACAACAATTAATGAACCTAAATCTTTACCAAAGAATGCATGTAATCAAGAAAATGTTGTTACAAACGAAGTACAGATTTGTTCAGGGAAACATGTACAGAATGATGAAATAAGTAAGATACCAACTCAAACTAGTGAACAAGCAAATATTAACAAAAATAAAGTGGATAAACATAATTCTAGTTGTAACTCAGAAACTGAAACTAAACAGCATGAGAAAGGCATTGTCATGAAGGTGCTAGAACAAAATCTTGATAAACAAGAAGCTTATAAATACACTGGCTTAAAACAAAAAGATGAAGGGAACGAGGAAATAGTAAAAGACTCGGGGACTGAAGAAAATCAATCAAAAGAACCACTCATTGCTAAGACGAATGAACCACCCAGTAAACAATCAAAAGAACCACTCATTGCTAAGACGAATGAACCACCCAGAAAAGATCATGACTTAAAAGATACTCTGGCTAAATCTGTGGTAACAAATCCAATTAATATCGTGTCTCGTGATAAAAATACCTCATTACAGGACAAGTCATTTTTACTTGAAAGTCTTCTGTGTGGCATTGCTTCTGTAGTTAACCAGAAGAAAGAGGATGATAGGTTTTTAACAAAAACTTTAGACTGTATGAATAAAGATGTTAGTAAAAGTGAAGGGACAAAAAACAAAATTAAAGTGATAAAAGGAAGCATGGTTGAAACAAATAATAAGGATATGGGCAAAGTAAAATTAGTTTCTGAAAGCATTTCAGAAACTAATGTTGAGGTTAAAGGAACTGATAATATATATCCACCTTCAAAGTACATTGACACAGATGGAAAAAACAATATATCTCATAATGTAGATGGGGAAAACAAATCCACTTTAAGAGAAATCCAAAACTATTCGACAGATGTAGCTTCAGATGTGAACAGCCCTGACATACAACAAATGGCAACCACTCCCGAGAAAGATTGGAAGCCACACACAGATTCACACATAAGTGAAAGCAACACTCCAAAGAAAGAATGTAAGATGGACATATATTGTGATAAGACAATAGAGACCAGCATATTTGGAAGCACATTGTCTTTATCATCAGATGAAAGTTCAGCATCTTCTAGTTCTGGATCAGAATCGGATTCTGACTCGAGGTCTGGTTCTTCAAGTGGAAATGAGTCTTCTAGCTATACTTCAGACTCAGAGCCGTCACCAGAGTTTGGCGAAACGAAAGAAGACCTGTCGCAAAGAAAGCCTATGGTATGTACATTAACTGTTGATCCTGGTGTTGCTCTGGATAATATAAGGAAACATACACCTGAAATAGATCACGAAAAGAAGACAAAAGCTTCAGCATTAGAATCTATTGATAAATCCGCTAGAAATAATACTGATGATAACATTAATGAAAAATGTGATAGGAATAATATTCAGGCATTAAAATCTTTATGTGAGGTGTCTGATAAAACATCTAGTGTTGTGGACAAAAGTTGCAACAAAAATAGCACACCGCCAGACAAATTATTGGTAACCAGTGAATATGTTGGTCTTGAAGTTAATGAAGTATGTTCTAATAATTCATACAAGGCAAAATCGTATGGAGATAAACCATCAACAGAGAGTAAAACTATGGAAAAATTGGTTACAAATGATAAAGAGTGCAAAGACAAAATGCTGGCTAAAACAGTAAACACAAATGTTAGTAATGATACAAAGCCAGCTATTAACGATCAAAGGGATGGAAGTATGGGTAACAATGGATACATGGATCAAGACGAAATGCCGAAATTCTTGTGTGAAACTCTAGTTCAAGAAAAAAATACAAAGAAGAAGCACAAAATTGGCAAAACAGATGTACATTTTGTCCAATCTTCCCCTGTTATTACAATATCAAACAATAAAATTGTAAGCACAGAGATCTGTGATTCAGAAGCGAAAAAGCCTGTTGATTCAGACAGCAAAGAATGTCTTGCCTCAAAGACCTATGAAGATAGAATTGCAAGGCATGACAAATCTGTAAAGCATGTTAAGGAAAATGTGAATGACAAGAATTGTGGCAAAGGAACAAATGGAAAGGGCAATAAGGTTACACACAAAGATAAAACAGAAGATATTAAGGGACAAAAGAAAAAATCACCAAATCATGTTCCGCCCAAAAGGTCTGAAATTAAGTCAACCAGATTAAGTCCTCAAAAAACCGCTAATTCCAAAAATTCTCAAGCCAATGCAGGAAAAGTATCCAGTGAATCAGTTGATTGTATGGAAACCAATATCGATACAGAGAGGGAAAAAGAAATGACTTTACGGCTTGTTGGATTATCAAGTGCTTCATCAAAGCTATCAAAGAAGACTAATACATTCATAATGTCTCCTAGTGAGAGAGGAAGTTCTAACAGGAAAGTAAACAAAAAGGTTTTGTCATCAGAAAAACAGAAAACAAAATCCCAACCCAAATTGCCTGTTGTGGCTTCAAAGAGTGATAAAAGTGTGACAGGAAGTATTCTTAGACTTGTAAGTAAAAGTAACGAAAGACTTAAAGAAAAAACTGGTAATGAAGATAAATCAAAGCTTGCATCGCCAAAGAAAAAACAAATAAAGACTCCTCTGAGAGAAAACAAGAAAAGTATTGCCTTAAACTCAGGTGTTAAGAACAGAATCAAATTAACATTTGAACATGAAAAACTTTCAGATCATAGAGATCCAGCTAAAGAACTAACTGAAAATCTTTCAAAAATTGCTGCTCATCATGAGAGAGTTAAAGAAAGTAGAAACATGAAAAAGTCTTTGTTTAAAGTAAAAAGTCCTCCTTTGAAAAAGAGTAGGAAGGAAACCTTTATATCAAGTGATTCAGAAACTGATTGTGATTTGGCAGTGAAAGAAAAATATACACTTTCTAAAGTTCAAGCCAGCCATACCGATACTCTGAGGAGGAAAAGAAGGATTTTAAGTGGTTCAGAGAAAGATAGTGAACTACCTTCATTTATTGCAAAATCGTCTTCTAAGCCAGATATCCCTTCAATTGAAATTATCAAAAGATCATCGAATATATCAAGTGACACAGAAGATTATGATGTTGATAGATTGACACATGAACTAAAAATGCATCCCGAAAGTGATAAAAGAAACAGATCCATCTCTGATAATCGTTCAGTTAGTTGTGTTAAAAGGAGTCAAGGTCATGGTGTTCATTGTGAAGAAACACTAACGAAAGATAAGAACAAATGTAAAGAAAATGATTTTAAAAACAAGGTGAAAGAATTGCAGAGCTTTGAAGATCTTATTGAAAACTATGAGAAACATCTTGTGAAATCACATAAAACCAGAAAAGTTAGTAAGCATAGTGAATCCAGCAAGGCAGTTCAAAAGCACTGTTCTGAAAATTTACCACGGAAATTAGACATATCACAAACTGTGAATTGTGATACTGCAACAGGCTCATCGTTGAAGAATAAATCAAATCGTTTACAAAAGAGTGTTCCTTTTAGGAACAAAATTGTACACTCATCTAAAGGTACGAACATTGAAAAGAAACAAGACCAATGCCAGAAAGAGTCGAATAGTTCTATGAATTTTAATCTAGTTAAAGCTAAAGTGAATCGGGTAGAAACTAAATGTGAAAAAGCTAAACATGATACTAGTGATAAAGCTCAACATGATATTAGTGATAAAGCTGAACATGATATTAGTGATAAAGCTAAACATGATATTAGTGATAAAGCTAAACCTAAACATGATATTAGTGATAAAGCTAAACATGATACTAATGATAAAGCTAAACATGATATTAGTGATAAAGCTAAACATGATACTAATGATAAAGCTAAACATGAAATTAGTGATAAAGCTAAACATGCTATTAGTGATAAAGCTAAACATGATATTAGTGATAAAGCTAAACATTATATTAGTGATAAAGCTGAACATGCTATTAGTGATACTTCATCCACAGATACTGATACTGATGAACGCGACAGTGAAGTTGAAAATGAAGATAATGACAGCATGGTTAGAGCTATATTTGGCAGTAGTGAATCATCAGAAGGAAGAAAATCGAAATCTGTCAGTTCTTCAGAACGGCAAAAATGTAGTTCTGCTGAAAAAAGGCAACAATCTTCAAAGAAAGAAGGTGACATAACAATGAACCTTGAAGAAAAATTAAAGCAACTTTATGCTTCAACAAGATTGGAACGTGAAAACATGCCGAAACATAGATCTGAAAACACAACTAAAGGTGAAAAGATTATAAAAAAATTAACTCATGGTGAACAAAGTTCGATAGAGAGCACACAGAACAGTAACATTTTAAAATCTCTCTCACCAAAGGAAAATCAGAAGAAAGGGCGCATAGATAAAATGGATGTTAAAGTTAAAGAACCAGAGAAAGAAAATGAAAAAATAGAGAAGTACGATGGTAAATCAATCACCGCGTTTATTCTGGATGATGCAGATACTCTAGATGGTATAGACTATGAAGATGACTTGTCATTTGGATTAGAGGAGACCGCTGCTTTTGATAAATCATGCTCTGATAACGAAGGCGACACTATGACAGTAAACGATAATACAGAAATTCCAATAAGAGAAGAACAACTTGAATCGCCTGAAGATGGAGAAGTCAGCAGTGATAATGACTGTGTTGATAAACACATTGAATTTAAATATGGTGATAGAAATAAACAAAGTGTCAGTGATTTTCGAAATGAAGCAAATGACCAGGAACATATTGAAAAATTGAATAAAAAATCCAGACCTAAAATATTACTCAGACCAGACAAAGCTTTTAGTCCTATAAAATTCCCAAGTTCAGCAGACTCTCCAAATACCCAAGATGACAGGGGATATGACAGTTCATCTTACAAAAGAGAATCACAGGCCAAAAGGAAAAGATATCGTAGTGATTCTAACTCGAGTATTGAAGATGTTGAAACATTCGGTATTTCTACAAAGAAATCAAATAGGCCTACTGTTAAAGGAAGGAATTACAGAGTTACTCCAGATGCAGTTGATAAGAAACGAGCAAGGCAGTCGCCTATAATCAGAAAGCAAAGGTCAAGGTCACCAAATGTAAGCACACGCAAAAGGTCAAAATCTCCACAAGGTCGCTCATCAAGACGTTCAAGGTCTGTTTCTCCTAGAAGACATAAAACGTCAATACAAGATATGCCTTCTTCACGCTCCAAGCGGAGGTCAAGGTCAGGATCCTATGATAAATCGAGAGACAATTATAGAAGACACAGGGAACGGAATCGTGACCAAAATGTTACTAAAATGTCGAGCAATGGTAGCTCATCGGAAGAAAACATTAATGAAAGCCGATTCAGGAGTTCCTTAAGAGCTGGTGATAAAATAGGTCAACAAGCTTATCAAAGACAAAGAAGTGATTCCATGAGTAGTTGTTATGATTCACCAACATATGTGTCAAAACATCGTCATAGACGAGAAATCAAACATCCAAAAAGTGGTTCTGACTCTGAAGGGAGATATAGGCATAGAACACACTCCAATAGATACAAGCAAGGTAACTCGAACAAAAACGAAAAAGTGAGAAAAGACTTACGGAAAGAACTAGCTCAAAGATCTCATAAAGACTCATCCTTTAGTAAAGACAGACATTCTTCTAAATATCGCTCCAGTCATAAACGCAGATATGTGTCGTCGTCAGATGATGAATATGTGTTGGTTAAAAAGACTGAGTTAAAGAGGAGGAGAAGTGAACGATCGGTGACTCCAACGGTTTTTGACTCTGAATACTCTAATGAAGATGATAGGATTTCTAAGGACTTAAACCGTAAAAAGAATTCATCAGAAAAAGAAAATGTGTCATCTCCGTTTGATCAAAAAAAGGGAAATTCTACTAATCGAACTTTGAAACATTGAAGCAAGTTAAAAAAAATCTATCGCATTACAGTTCGATATGTAATGCCAGTATACATGTATATAACACTAGAGCCGCCACGCGAGAAAACCAACATAAATAAGAAACATTTATACTGGAATTGTTGAAATGATCTGTATTAAGAAATCGTTTGCTGTAGAGGCATCCAAAGTTGTCGGAGAACAGGGAAATGGGGGTATTTTGACTACGCTTTTAAGCTCTCCTAAGCATAATTTTTTTTATCAATCATGGACCAATCATGGACCAAAGAGGTTCGGATCTCTTCTTGATTTGGTATATACTAATAATAATCTAAAAGAAATTGCGGAAATTTCTTTTCCAAAAAGGTATAAGCCTGATCTGAACATAATTCGGCACAAGTTTTCCTTTTGTGTCCCTCTACCACAATTGTTTAAATAGAACAATAGAGGTATAGACTATTGATTCCTGAAACAGAAAATCCACAGGGAGCGAAAAGTGTCCGTCTGGGTTAACCTTGGTGGCATGCATAGGCTGATCCGGGTCTATACTTTACGTAAATTTAACAATGTTTGTTTTCTCGCGTAAAGGCTCATATTTATATATATATAAACATAGATGAGTTTACTACTAGGGTAGATCGGCTTAATCGACAACGTTTGATATCTGGCTCTGTAGCCCCTTCATACAGTAATTAGTCTCGGAAAGGTTTCAAGAACCATCTGACGAACTGTTCAAAATTCTTTCCCACATGCAACAAATATGCAGCAGACAACTTTGAAAACATCTCGGCAAAACTAAGGAATATGTCAAGAGATAATAGTTTAATTATTGGATAGAATTGAGAACATTGTGACATAGGGAACTTCTAGTTTTGTCACAATGTTTTCAATAGTCGTCTACTGAAGAAGTGTAGAAATTGATATATATGTGGGAAAAGGTTTAATTCTGATGTTGTTGAAGTTCAGACAGATCTCTATCTACACGTGTAATACAAACACTGTTTTTTGTTTCCGTTTCACAACTCCATTGATGATTAAACAGCATGCACATTGCTTTATGGTACCTGATATGAACATTTACTCATGCTATCAGGCTAAAGTAGACAGAGATCAGTTCATTAATTCCTACAGATTGATTAGTGTTCTTAATCTGTACTGGATATTTTTTTTAAAAGCCAAACAAAAAATCGCTGGATAAAATGGCAGATTCTTATCAGAGTGTGTGTGAATGGCTGATCTGATGCTTCATCTGTGCCAATGCTCAAATAATACTTGCAGTTGGTGTCAACTAAGATCAGTCATCACATGCTTGTAAAATTTCTGTTTACATAATTTGATTATCTGTATTTAGAATATGAAAACAAAAGTATAATATTTTGAGATAGCTCTATAGCTGATGACTTCCGAAAACATTGTGGCAAAAGGCGATATTTCTAAAAACCTATTTAACTTACTTGATAGCTGAACTTAGTCTCCAAAGAAAAAACTATTAAGAATTCATGAATACTTGTCATATTTCATACTTGTATTTTTGCATGTGACCATAACACTTGCATTTTAGTTATGTTCGTTTTAATATATATTTACAATGTGAAAACGTTTGATGTTTTGTTTTATTTTAATGTATGGTTGTGCTTTTTAGCTCAAAGTGAGCTATTTTGATAGCCCTTTGTGTGTCCGTTGTCAACAATTTGATTGAGACCACGGTTTTCATCCAATCATTTTTAGCTCACCTGAGCACAAAGTGCTCAAGGTGAGCTATTGTGATCGCCTTTTGTCCGTTGGGCGTCGTCCGTCAACATCTTTTCATCGGTAACCAGTGGGTCAATTGTGATGAAACTTCACAGGAAGCATCCTCTCAATTACATTACAAGAATTCCTTCAAATTTTTGGGATCCATGCAGAATTCTGGTTTCCATGGCAACGAAAAGAAAAAAAACTTTAAAATTCTTCTACTCCCGAACTGGTTGGCGGATTTTCAAATTACTTTGTAGAAATGTTCCTTGGATGACCCTCTATCAGATTCCTTGAAGCTATGTTGATTAGTCGAAAGACATGGCCGCCAGGAGGGCAAGGGCTATTTTGCCTTATATATATGGCTATTGTGAAAACTAAAGATTAGTGGTTAGCGTCAGGGATTTCGAAACAGGGTGTCCCTGGTTCGACCCCCAGTCGCGGCAATTCGGTCTTGGTGGAGTGCCCGTGGGCAAGGCACATTTTCTAGCCTAGTACTGGTTTGTTTACCCAGGGATAATGAATAATTAAATTAAATTGCGCGCTAAATGACCTTAGCTATCGATGCGCCATAAAACAATATACATTCATTCATTCATTCTTTCTCCTATATAGAGTTGTCATATTGTTGCCAGGATGTTTTCAAAGTCGACTGTCGCAGATTGGTTGTATGTGGGGAAGGGTTAAAGAAATTTACAAATAATTTTGATGTCACAAGTTTTACCACTTATACAGTAAACATATGTAGATTGATATCATTTGTTTTTTCAGACAATAGAAATGGACATAACAGTAAAACTGTATTTTGGGATACCTCAGGGTTTATCGTCAATGTATTAGAGGGACATAATGACTTGGTGACTGCTGTTGATTGTAATGGTCCATTTTTTGTTTCTGCCAGGTAGGTACAGTGTACAAATGTCAGATTGTGTAAATTGCAGTTCCTGTTCACTGCACTTCCTCTCAATGTGTTGTATCAACGGACATGAAAAAGTAACAAATGGCAAAAACTCTGTAATTAACTTAACCCGTTCCCTCATACAACAATTCTGCAGCAGACGACTTTGAACATATTTTGTCAATAAATGGAAAATCTCTATAATTGAATGGATAACCTA
>JAUELF010175924.1:0-14589 GCA_031471495.1 Clinocardium nuttallii | reverse complement strand
TACACATAAGGAAAACAAGACATTCCCCTGGTGGACATGTTTTTTAAGGAACATTTGTGCCAATTTTTTAAAGATATTACAATGCACATATAATAGTAAGAGACTCATGACGGCCTACGCTCTACTGGCATGGATCTGGCTGGTTTTTAAAAGGAATCAAGCTGTCATCAATATTTAACTACCATCTTAGTTTAGTGAAGATCGAATAGTAAATGGAGGCTCTATTGTGTTCACAAGCTGTATTATAGCAATTTTGACAATTTTAAAGGGCCATAATCCAGTCATGCAAAGGCACATCTAGTTGGTTTTCGAAAGGAACCAAGCTGTCATAAATATTTAACTACTATCTAAGTTTGGTGAAGATCAGATAGTAAATTGAGGCTATATTGTGTTCACAAGCTGTATTATAACAGTTTTGCCAATTTTAAAGGGCCATAATCCAGTCATGTATGGATCGATCTGGCTGGTCTTCGAATGAACCGAGCTCTCATAGATATCTAGCTACTGTATAAGTTTGGTTATGATCGGATACTGAATGATGACTTTATCGTGTTCACAATGTCATTTATAGCAATTTGCCAAATTTAAAGGGGCATAATCCAATCATGCATAAACGGATCTGGCTGATTTTCGGAAGAAACCGAGCTCTCATGGCTATAGCTACTAAATGAGTTTGATAAACATCTGATAATAAATGAAGACTGCATCGTGTTCACAAGAAATTGTTGACAGACGACGGACGACGGACAAAGGGCGATCACAATAACTTAACTTGTCACTACGTGACAGGTGAGCTAACAAAGTGTCATGAATCCAACTTTTATTTTTGATGGATCATACAGACACTTAAAGAATATTGAAAACATCCAATGATATAACCAACGAAAAACCTTCTTAGCAATATGTGAGTCTTTCAAACAGTTATAGTTATTGTTGTTTAAATTGTATTATCAACGTGGATTCTTTATTTATATGCACAATATTAAACAAACAGAGAATACTAATGATAAGAAAACTGCACAAGTATTATAATGTAACAGAATAAAACAAACCCATAAAAGTGTAATAGAAATGGCCTTAAATGTTATGACATGATATGACATAATAATACTAATATCTACTTGATAAAATACAAGATAAGGATGCTAATTGTATTTGATAAGTTTTTTAAGAGAAATATATGTCAACATATGTATTTAAAACATATGCACTACTAGCAACACGACGTAGGGGAATTGTAGAGATTTCAGATTCGCATATCGCCTTCGACCAGGACATAGTTGTAACTACAAGCAGCCGATTTTGTTGAATTTTCTTTGATAAGTATTGCCTAATAGTCCTATTATTTGCCTGTTTGCTTTCATTTTATATCATACTTTGTTAATAACGGTCAAACCATGCCAAATTCACCCACGCGGCCAAGTTTATCTAGCCAAATAGTCCCCAAAAACCCTTTGTTTTCGTAGAAATTAGTGTATGTCTTCACATGAATGCAAATGACTTTGAGTTTAAATTTATTGTAAATGTGTATAGGATGCACTGGAAATGATTGATGTTATCACTTTTAGTGATTTGACCTTGTTTGAAAGTGAACGTAAATTCTGAGAACATTTTCTAGCCTAGTACTGGTTTAATTACACAGGGATCATGATTAAGTGAAATGTCGCCGTGATGGAACTGAAATAATGTTCAAAGCGGCTTAAAACCCGAATAAAATACTACCTGCCACACAAAGGTTTCTGGGAAACTTTCCGTGATTATGCTGTTAATGCTTTTGTCGTTTTGACTTCACTGTGTTCACACAGTTGCCCATTTCAAATAAAATTGAGATTATAATAACATACGTCACGATATATATTCAAGACAGCTTCGTCTTCTATTTGTATAATCTGTGCAAGATATAAAAAAAATCAGAAAACATTTCAATCTTCATAATAGTAATATATCGGGTAAATCTTTATTAAATCGATTCGCCGTATATCGCTATATGAATAGCTTTACTTAAATTGCTAACCAGGGACGAACATTTATGAAAATATAGTAAGATACAGTGACATTTAGAACAATGATAGGCTATTTCCACATGTCTTATGCGTCTGAGCATCCGTTGGATGGACTGGAAACTCATCGCAAGTTCTAACGCAAAATGTATTAAAATTCTATAGTTTCTAAACTCATTATTCTTTACTGTATTGCTGTTTTTGACTCTCATTTTAAGGAAACGTCGTAGAATTCCGAAAACGGATACTCAATTCCGCCATGCAAAACGAAACACATTAAATTGTAATGTATTACGCCGCGCAGTTGGTATGCTGACTAGAAGAGAAAATACGTCTTTACGTAGACTTGTGCTAGATTTTGAACAGAGTTTCCACAAGAGTATTGAGATATTTGGTTATAAGATACAAGCCACCGAAAGTGTCCGAAACTTACGACGTGCGCCAACCGTACGTAAGATCTGTATATGACCGTGACTCAACTGACATCACGCCTGCATCAACTGAAACATCCCAATGTAGGCATCAACCAACGAAACATCTCACAAAAGACGGTTATTAATCGATTTAACGTTGCCGACGACCATGTATAGTAAGGAGCGACTACGATTGGCCAGGTCAACCTTCTGTTTAGAGATAAAACAACTGTGAAGTTGCCGACGACCATGTATAGTAAGGAGCGATAACGATGGGTCCGGTCAACATTCTGTTTTGAGATAAAACACATGTGAAGTTCCACACGAATGGCGTCATGTTTTCTGAATATCTTCTGAACGATAATTCATATTTATACTAAAGTTTCAGTTAGAAACTTCTAACGTTTTAGGGTCAAAGGTCACACATATTCTCAAGGTTTGATTTTTTTATGTCAAAAAATGAATTTCGTGGATGCTTTGGATGGATTCGGTCTTAGTTTAGTTTGTATGTAAGAATTTTATCTTGCAAAGTATGTATCGGAGATTCTCTACAGATAACACTTCTATAGCAAGTAAGCCACTAAACGCACTCTAAAGCTTCAAGATTTTCATTAATACGTATAATGGTGGACGACCCCTTCTCTTCCATAAGGTTACTGCTTCGAAAATATTATTCGATCTGATCGATCTGATAAGTGTTTTTCACATCCAGAAAGGAAGGGCCCGGTAAAACCTTCAACCATTAAAGCTAAGAACGTCCAATTTCATTTTGTAAAATTGTTCATTATCATTGAACGAAAGCGTCCGTAACGTATTGAATCTATATTGTAATGTTGTGAAAACTGTTTTGCATAATAATGTTTAACTGATAGGCCTTATGAAGTTTAGGTTATGGCAGTGATATATACACCTTTCTGATATGTATGTTCGTTGCTAAGAAGATGTATACCTATTATTAAATAACTTGGTGAGTACTTTATTAACTACATGTATTTTCAAATTATTTATTTCGACTTTTCTTTGAGAAATTAATAATTAAATTAATATAGGCATGGAATTATTACAGCAAGTATGATTGTATAGTTTACTCTGTAAATAACTTCAGTTGCGACAAGTTTTATGCATTCTTGTGGATGAAATCTTCCTTCCAACTTCCTTAATGATGTATTTTACATACTGGAATATGCATGTTTGTTTCTAAGAAGACGTTAACAATTTGTTAAGATTATGTTTCAACCTTGTGCAATCAGATTTTCATTGACGAAGAGGTTCGGGGACTTAGCCCCTGATGCAATTATAAATATGGCAAATAATATATGAAACTTATTTGAGTGGTTGTCTCCAAATATGATTATGTCTGATTAGTGTATACCATCATTGTTGAACAAATCAGGAGAATTGACGTGCAAATGGATGCTTTATACAAAGACCGCCAGAGTTTAAAATGTGTTTAGCCGCAAAACTATTCAGTTTTAGCTCGCATTTGTTAATGGCTGTATAATTAACAGAATAACGACAACACTTTCTAGGCAACACTTGAGACTAAACAAGCTTAGCTGCTGGAAGGTGTATAACGTCATAACCTGAAAAGTGGATCAAAATATGATGGGGTGGAACTTCTACTTTGGTAAAAGTGACACACTATCCCGGTTATCTTTCAGGTAAAGCACACCGTAGCCTTGCCACCATAAATTGATGTTGATTATTTTGTTAATTTAGACTTATTCCCCGATGTCTTATTCCTGCTGCTACAAAGGCATGCTTGATTATAGATTAGGTATAAGCTGCAGACTTTCATTGACCAGCCAAGTTAAAGTTATTCCTCTACTATCCCAATACTAGAAGGAGTTTAAGCAGTTCCGATTATTAAGGAATGCGATTTTAAGTGACTATGTTTAATATCTAGAGGGGAATTTATTTTTAAGAATCACACTAAAATGGTAACAGTGATAATGCACCAATTAAAATTGGTAGAGACCTCTACCAACAGTGTTGATTCTTAATGTTTTACTAATGCCTAGTTATCTACGCTTTATCAAAAGGTAATTTACACAATTTTCTGCAATTACAATTGAATCACTAAAGATTACAATTCGATCAATGCAACAATTCTTTGTTAATGTCAGTTTATCTCCCGGAAAAATCCGAAGAAAGCTTACACATCGTCCACAGTAAATAACTTTGAATCATAAAAGTTATGGAATGTCATGGTCAGCTTACCGACTAATTTGGTAAGTAACCATGTTGTAACAGGCAAACGGGAGTCGATATTGTTTACCCTTTTGGTTGCTTGAGGACCAGTGTGACTGCATTAACAAAGAAATGGGAAGTTGGGGGTCATATAGCAATGTAATTTATGATATGTAAAGTGCTGAAGCTTCAATTTCAAGAGCATCATTATTAATGTAGAACAAGATGTACTTATTGACTAGCATTTTATCCCAACACAAAAAATATACCATTTCAAAAATTGACTTCTGGAATATGAATAATACCATTGTGATCTGGCGAAAATGAAAGCAATATTTGCATATCTACACGCATTGATTCAGATACTCTGACTTTATGAAAAGGTTTCTGACACACCTACTAATTGTTTTATCTCTTTTCGAAGTACCTTTTACCTTGAAATATTTTCTGTGAAAATGTTTGAAATTTGAATTATGTTGTGTACTAGATATTTAATTGTCCTTTAGCTATAGATCAAGGAATATTGATATCCGTGCCAGACAAACAAACTTGGAAATATTCAATTCCTCACAGACTTCCGACGGACCAAAATCTGCTCAGTGTAAAGAAAGTCTAAAGAACCAGCAAAGATATATGATCATCAATATAATTGTCCAGGGTCTTTAACCCAGATATTAAAAAAATACACCAGCTAATGAACGAAAGCTGAAAACTAACAATTTACAAGATACTTTACAACCCATTGACAAAGCTTCGTCGACAAAATAAGCATTATTAAAATAATTGCAAAGTAAAGGAAATTATTTCTATGAAAGTGCAGATGACCAAATACAATTTAACGTCTCGCTTAGCTTCCCTATTTAAATACCATCTCAGCCACCTGATCGAACTTGGTGTACTGAACTGAACATAAGTCATCATTAATCTCATCATTAAGACAAGCCCCAGATGGATGTGACAGATATGTTATTAATTTCCATTATTTTAATTGGATTTGACACAGAACTTTGAATATACAAAAGTCAAAGTTCTGTATATATGTTGGCCCAACTGCAACTTAAATGAATCAAAGCAATGAAAGTGCTGACAGTAATGGGCTTACTGCAGATTACATTTGGACATGGACAAAAGTCTAACTTGAACACTTTACAATAACACGTTGCAATGTCCATATTTTGAATGATAAAGGAGTTGAACGCAAAATACTGTACACACAGTATCGTGGTATATCGATATTCTAAGATTTGACATACATATTTATGCTCATCTGCTATATGGATAGTTTCTACTGAGCACACCTCCTGGTTTAGCCTACATTTTTAAAATTAAATCAACATATATACATGTCATATCAAAATCACGATTGCCTAACAAATATAATGATATTGAGAGCCCAGTTCTACTATCAAAGCTAAACTAAAATCCTCTGTTATCTACGTTTCCTTAAGCATGATTTAACTGAAATATTGTTAATACAAACGAATTTTAAATCCCAATACTCTGAAGTAGTTTATTGCAGCGGTGTCAAATGAAAATTGTACCACTGACATATGGAGTTTATAAGACAAAAATGGAAAGGATAATTGACAAGCAAATATGCTAACCGTTACACTAGACGGACTTCTCCATTGAAGCGAGAAATCATTAAAATTCGATAAACAAGCTAGCGAATTATTTTTATTTGAAGTGTTTTATCTTAATAAAAAATCATATTTCATTTAAATAATTTGATTCTCTTTTGGAGTATATTTTATCACTGGGCTTGACTATCTTACTCCGTCTTCTGGGGTTGTTATGGTTAATTTGATGTATTTACGCAGGAAACTAGAATGAAATACTCTAGTACAATGTACTTAGATTACTTATTCTAATTACCGCAAACAAATATTCGAATGGAGTTTTGCCTAGACTACCTTACATAGTTACCGTATATGTTATTATCATTTCAATTATTTAATTGTTATCATTGGGACTCGATTATCTGAATTTGTGTTTTAGTTTATTTTTGAGTTGGAATGGAAAAGCTGCCTTTTTTCCACTCGATTTACAATATTAGGGAATCACTCATGAACTTTACGCGCGATCAAGTATGTTGAAAGCATTGAAATACATTTTAATTTTCAATGTTTTAACTCATATAATTTAAAAACAAATTACTTCGAAGATCTTTCTATTGCTTAAGTGATATCAAATCAAATCTATTTTCCGGTCGAAATTCTACCAAGTTACCGAATTTGGATTTTCAGGAACTATTTGGCAGTTCGAAGGACCGACATGGGTATTAGCTGGCAACAGTCCATTCGTTTTTAAAAAAGATATTCCACAGGTCATTCACTTTCATTGACAGTATATACTATCTGTAACTACAAAGAAATCTCCCTGAATCCGAGATTGTGTTAAGAAACGGAAAGAAAGATAGATGTGAAGGAATTCAATGCCGATATTGTAAAACACTAGTCTTGATTCCATTCTCAAACCGATGAGTGTCTTAGGAAATCGCCAACTATAGCAATTGACTCAACGAGCGGTGGCTGGGTTAGATGATAAAACAATTATTTCATTTGAGGGCGGCGACAACACGTATACTGCCGCCGTTATGTATCGTAGAGACTGACCATGTCGGTTGTGGCTCCGTTTTAATATGTAGTCACCGCTGGTCGCATTTGCAGTATGGGTTTGTCGGTTATATCCCACACATTCAATAACACCGTGTATCTAACAGGCCAACGCCCCTTGTTACAAGGCGATCTATTGCAAGTCAATCGGGTACAGGTTATATCGTGGCCGACCTTAATCCGATTGAGCACATATGGGACCTCATTGTCAAGGCGAATTCGTTTGTACAACATAATATAATGGAGCGACAAAATCGAAAGGAATGGGATATGTAAGCTTCGAAACTAAGTAAGGTCGCTGCCTCTAGGTCGCGAGAAAGGTCAAACCCGATATTGACGAAACGAGTTGTTATTCAGATAAAAACAACATAACCTGTGATTTATTTGTTTATTTCCTTTTTTCTTTTACTATATTCATCTGATATTTTTCAGTTTCATTTTTCTTACTTGTTAAGTTTGAAAAATCCGTTGAAATAAAATATAATAGTTTGCAACACCTTTTAAGTTTCGTTTGTAAAATCAAGTAAATCCTAAAAGATGTGTCAGAATATTGGATATAATAAGAGCTGCAGTTTGAGGTCTTCTCGTTGCGTAATGTTGCGATGTCGATGTGCCAAACATACTGTCTTCAACCCAGCCGCCCCTAAACAACTTAATCAATGATAACAAAGCTTATATGTCAACTTTACCACTGGGAAACAGCGGTCTCATGTCAAGCATCTACCCACAAATCAGATGAAAACCGTAACCAGTGCAGATCTGCCAACAAATTAAATGATAAGGCTGCAAATAGACAAATTATTTCGTCTTAAACGACACAACTAATTGGTCTATGTTTCGATCCTGGATTAATGGTAGCATTAATGAAATATTGAATAAAACAACAGGAATTTAGAACGTATATCAATACTCAATAGCGAATTGAATAAACAAGACTATGATCATGAACTGATTGAGAGATCTCACTGATTGCCCTCAAGAAATAATGTTAATTATTCCCGTTAAAATTGCAAAATTTTGTAACAAGATGAAGCTTTTTTTAGACAGACTAACGCTGTATTTCAGAAAGAATTGTCGTTTGCAATGCACGACGTTTTCTAAGACATAGTGATTTAACATGTGACCTTTCGCGATTTGTTAATGCTACGTTTACTCAATGTTCCCGGCGGCCACGACAGCCCATTTGTCCGAAACGTAGTGCGCCGTGGGACTTTGGCCATTTTTTCCCTCTGTATTCAAGTCGTGTTACGTCTTGGCAAATGAAACAAAACTTCTTCTGTTTGGCTACAGTATAACACATGTTTACCAGCGAAAGTATATCTAATGCGATTATGTCGAAGTTGGCATACACTGTCTTGATGGTTCGTCCCATGCAATCAATACAGTTTAAAACATCATGAAATTGACAAATTTACCGTTCACGCTCCGCTCCGTTCCGTTCAGTTCCGCTCCGCTCACGATCCAATCAGCTCTTTAAGCGTACAGTCGTTCAAATGATTGTGATTTGTTCGTTCCGTTCAAACTGATCGCCCTTTTACGCTCACTTGGAAATCTTAGTTTCGATCAAAAGTAGTTTTATAAAATAATTATTGAGTAAATAACTCAATGAAACAGCTCAATGAGCGAAGCATTCATGTGTTTGTATTTTTCATTCATTATGGTTTTTTCCCGTTCAGCTCTTAAAGCGTTCCAATCACGCTTTCGATCCAATTAAGTTCCGCTCTGACTGTCAAGTTCAAGATGTTCTTAGCTGTTTCTTAGCTGTTTCTAAAATAGTTAAGAACATAATGAACTTGACATATTAACCGTTTACGCTTCGCTCAGTTCCGTTTAGTTCATCTCAGCTCCCATTCCAATTCGCCCTTAAAGCGTTCAGTCGTTCAAATGATTGTGATTGCTGTTTTCCATTCCGTTCACATTAATTCGATTTTTTAACGCTCACTGGGAACGCTTTTTGATTGGTCCGAAGTAGTTTCGTAAACTAATTATCGAGTAAATTGTTGCAACCGCTCAATGAGCGAAGCATTCCGCTTTAAAAGCGTTCCAACTTCGTTCCAATCACGCTCACGATCCAATCAAGTTCAGCTCAGATGATGTTCGTAACTGTAGCTGGACCACTCATGTCATGAACTTTGGCGGAACCCTGAATTTCAAAACGATGTTGTGACGTGACACAAGTCTTCCAACCAATAGTGGCGCTCATCGCATAGGTCACCCATTCTACCAGCTGTTATGGAGGACAGACGTACATCGAGATAACGAATAAATGATATTTATGCCACCATAAAATGATTTATGGATTGTAGTCAATTTAAGTGAATAACTTTGTTCTATTGATTATATAGAACAATTATATTCCCCGTTTACAAGAATCAATTGCACCTTTATTGGCTACATGCGTAAACCAATCAAAAGAAAAGCTGCTCTCACGTGACATGTATGGTCTAATCTGTGGCAGTTTTCTTCACTCGTTTGTTAGATCTCTGATCTACAATATT
Source organism: Clinocardium nuttallii (assembly GCA_031471495.1). NCBI lineage: Eukaryota > Metazoa > Mollusca > Bivalvia > Cardiida > Cardiidae > Clinocardium > Clinocardium nuttallii. The sequence goes on along the minus strand of JAUELF010175924.1, from coordinate 4,873 downwards.
GGTTATTAATCTCTGAAAATATTTTAATAACTATTACGATTTAATCGTATTTTATAAAAGTATTTATCTTTCGTAATCATGAAAAGTGTTTTGTTTAAGACTGTGGTGTTAACTAAGTTGACAACATCAGAGAATTGTTGTTTTTCGAATTTGTTTTAGAACTTCTTTGTTCGCATAAATGACCCTGATCTGTCGTTTACGTAATCCCACGAATGTTCAACTATTTGGACACTCTTTTGTTTCTCGTTTTAAACAATTCATCAGAAAGGAACAGTCGCTTAACTGTATGCCTGACCTGAAGTAACGAATTTCAACAAAACCTTCCCAACAGTATTGTCAGTGCTTTGATACAAATAAGGGGGTCAGTGATGGTGTGTAAAAAGAAATTCAGCCAACAACAGAAATTTACAAAAATCCGCCTGTTTTCCCTGCATATAGTAGTCAACGTTTGTTGATAGATTAAGTCAGTCATCAAAAGTGTTTTGTACCTGCATGCACATGCATTTATTGCTTTTTAACGACACCAACAACCAATTAAATGTTAATTATCCACATCAAAATAAAATAAAAACTTTCAACAAATACCAGTACGTAATGAAACACATCAATAAATTTAAATTAAATTAAATGTTATGTACTAAAAAGAAAATAATAAAGGAAACCTATACACACCTGACATTTGTAAATGATTATTCCACAATCCAACACAATCATATTTCTTAAAAAGAATACACAATGTATGGTTGAAATAATCTTGGGCGAATTGCCTTCGGGCGAGTTTGACTTTGGGTGATTTGTTTCAGGTTTGAGGCGAGATTTTTTGGGGTGAATTGTGTGGATACCACAATTTCGCCATCGTTTACCTATCTTTTGTCAGAAACGGCGCAAGCTCTTTATAAAACAAAATAAACACATCAAAATATAAGACATATTGCGAATAAAATATGTATCGAATACCAAGGAAATGAAAACTACTGACACATGTTTTTTCTCGTTACAATCGATTGTGAATTTACATTACAGAGGATATTTTACAGTACAATACGTGTCTCTTTTATAGGTATTTAGGATGTTGAGCATTGTTTGGACATTGTGGGGGAAAATAGAAGACAATAGGAATCAATTAAACAATAGGGTAAGGGAAAGAAACAACACACACTTGAATTAATTTGTTCTTCGAAACGGCATGATACAACTATTTTACTGTTGTTATCTATTGATATGCTAATTACGAGATGTGTTCATAGCCGAGTTATCAATGTACGGAATGATAACCGAATGATGAATACGAAGAATGTTGTATACGACCTTTTAAATCAATGACTATTGCGATAACACATTTCCTCTGAGAGCAAAGAAATCTTCTCTCAAGCGATCTGATTACTCTATCTAAAAGGGACTGACTCACTTTTCTGGTCAAACTTTTCAACTAAAAACATCTATCACAAATAGACGTTATGGTTAATACTAAGCATTTAAATACCATTTCCGCTCCGTTTTAGAAGTATTTATATGGATAATTCATGTTTAAGGTTAAACCGTGCCAAAGTAAGAAATCGTATATGGTAATGTATTACCGTAAACCACACCGTACGAACATTATTATACAGGGACATGTGAAATCATCATAATTCGAAAATATTATCCCTTGATCAAGTCGTACTTTTACATGTGATCGGCACCAGCCACAATGGAATCGTGTTGCATCTAGCTATATGAACAGATACAGTAGAGAAAGAAATACCAAAGCGAAAAGGTGTATAAAAGTTCGAACGGAAATCGCCTACTATTAAACGATGACCAGTTAGTCTCAATGAATAAAGGAAGTTCACCACAAACATGTCAAGACACAATGTTTCATTCACGCCTGCCTTACAGTCTACATATACCGTTTCTTCTGAAAACAATCCCGAACCTATCTTAAAATCATTACTATGAATAAAACTGTCAAATAATGTACTACCAAATTATTTGTATCTGTTAAGATTTCCTTTTAAATAATTTTGAAAATGGTATTTCACTGTATCGGTATTGAATTACTCCACATTTGTCTTTCTATATCAGCTCTCCGTTTCTGAACACCATCTCGGGTCCAGAGATGTCTTGGTAGTTACATATCGTTTATAATATCAATGAAAGTGGATGCTCTGTGAAATATTTTTTAACAAGAGGCCAACAGGGTAATTAAATCTCCAAACAGCCCCGCCCTCTGACGGCTATGCTTTTCGATCAATCAACATTTCTTGAAGGAATCTGATCTGATCTGAGGGTCACACAAGGAATATTTCTACAAAATTATTTGAAAATCGGCTTGATGCGTTTCGGAGGAGAAAAAAATCGCTTACACTATACCAATATAAGGCAAAATAGCCCGGCCCCCTGGCGGACATGTTTTACGATCAATCAACATGACTTTAAGGAATCTGATAGAGGGTCATCCAAGTTGTTTCTTTCGGTTGCCATGAAACATATGATTTGGCATGGATCCGAAAAAAAGGAACATAGGAGGTTGTTGAGAGGATGCTCATGAAGTTTTATCCCAATTAGTCAAGTGGTTAGGGAGGAAAAGTCGTTTGAAGCAAACAAGTTGACGCACGCACGAACGCACGACAGAAGCAGGCGAGATATGTGCCTAAGTACCTTGATTTGTGGTAAAACGATGGAGGTCGCTTGGTCATGAGAAAGTCATATTTTTAGATGACGGTTTAGGCGGTATCAGTACATATTTGAAATCAAATGAACGACAAATGTATTTGGTTAAATAAAATAGTTGTATGGTTAGATCACTTATTGAATAACGAGTAACATTTACCTTATCAGTCACAAAAATATCCGGTTCTTAAATCAGCAATTCAGTCTATTATCAGGAGGGTTTAAAAAAACCTTTTATATACGCATGCGATCTCGCTCGAGAAATCGGACAACTAATTTTGATGAAATGCACGATTGGTGCGGTTGATCGGCTTAAAAGGCGCGGTATGTAAGTGTTTGAATCGGCAAGAAAGCTGGAATTCACCTGTGAGTGTTGGTTAATGCAGAAGCAGTGTCTGAGATGTTGTTCTGGAAGGAACATGTCTGATCTATGAATAATGCAGACATTGTCTGTTGCTTAAAGGATCAAGATACTGTTATATTTACCACTGTTTTGTTTCGGAGGTTACATGCATAGTCAATTGGACATTTCACTTATAGGAAGTTGGTCTCTAGAGGAGAGCGTAATAAGCTTTACTTGGAGAGAGCTAGAAACTGTACATATATATTTGTTATCTCACAGTTAAAGTCTGGAAGGACGTCATATTTTAGTTTTGAGTATTTTGAGTACATGTAGTGGAACACCTTGTTTATAGGTAATAGCTAGGAGCTCCAATGATATATGTAGAAACAGTAGGATTTATGTCGAGTATCGATGGATTCCTAGAAGCTCGATTAATGAGACATATTTACTAAGCAGATGTCGCGTGATGATTGGTCTGTTGTTGACTGCTATTTAATTTAAACTTATTTATTTTACATCGATTGTGAAACAAGCCTTTGGCTTATATTAATCACTCTCGATTACTGCTTCCTGGAGACTTAACCAGTACTCGCGCCGTTTGTGTGGATACATCCCAAAGTCAGGACACGCTCATCACGAGACTCGAACCAGGGACCTTTGATATGAGAGGCCGACATTCTACCTCTGCACCACTGTCTCCAAGGTAAAGTTGCGTTGAGTTTGAATTGAAACCAGCGTTGAACACCAACCGATTAAAAGTATGGCAAACAAAGGTGACGAATGTACCTGCGGTCATCCAGTACAGATTGTATTTGGAATCATCGACATGGAGAATGATGTCTTCGACGGTATTCTTGTTGAAATAGTCAATACCAATGTGAACCTGTTGAATGTCAAATTTAACAAAATTATTTTGGTGTGGTTTTAATTTTGGTTGGCGTAAAATTAACACTATCTCATATACAATTAATCTGCAGCAGACGCTTTTGAAAAGATTGATTTGCAAAATTACGAAAGTCAAAGCAAAACGAGTTAAAACCATCGCGGTAAAAGATTTAATTGATCTTTATGACATAATGAGCAATTTCACAGTATGTTCGCTTGGTGTTTCGCTTCAGAACTATAATTCAAAAGTTAAAGGCATTGACGTGCATGCATTGTTTGCTTTCATAGACAGGTTTCGATTACAATATCAGGTTTTTATTTTCATATTTCAAACGAAGGTATACATTGTGCTGTACATTTATCAAGATATAATCTGATTTTGAACTGTCAAAGTTTATATCACGGATAGTAACGATATGGAGGATAACTGTTTATATAATCGAACCGAGTTAATAACGTGAAAGTAATTAGCAATATATTCAAGTGTTGCGATGACACGGCTGAAGATATAATTCTTTGATTTTTCACGAGATGAAAGCAATTTGAAAAGTACATGTGTATTGAAACAGATGTTGTTGTTATATGTTATTGTTTGCTTTGACTTATCTTTCTGGTAAGGTCAAAGGTGAAAAAGTCACAAGAGACTTCGTACTTCATTCCCTGTATGTGGATTCATCAAAATACACAAATGTTGGCGTAGTGTGGTTGCAGTCTTTGACATTAACATATAGAATAGTGTATAACATTGAGTTGCATACTTAAACATCCCCATTGATTTCCAAGTCAATGAATGGTATACATGTACAAGCTTGGAATTCCAAAAAAAAATTGAAATGCGTATTCAAAACTCTGGGCTGCTATATAGACTAGCTAACATTACCATGTATTTTAGTGTAAAATAATTCGCAAACAGAAGGAGTGTTTACCTTAAACATCACCATGTATTTTAAAGTAAAGGAACCGGCATACAGGATGAGAAGTCCACTATCTACC
>JAUELF010175923.1:0-19456 GCA_031471495.1 Clinocardium nuttallii | reverse complement strand
TCTATAGGCGTACATGCTATGAGCCGTCCCGCGAGAAAACCAACATTATGGCATATGCGTAATGTATCGACTAGATCGGCCTGCGCTGTCCGCGCAGACTGATCCGGCCGACACATTCCGTCTCAGAGGGATATATGTATAAAGTAATGATTCCTGAAACAGAAAATCCACAGGAGGCGAAAAGTGTCCAGGAGTATAATGAGTATTGTAGGAAAAATCGTGAAAAGGTGAAAATGCAAGCCTTGTTCAAGAAAGAATAACCCATATGTATGTGTGATAAGTACAGGTTAGGATCAGCCAACGCATTGATTATATCCAATTGCACATTTGATGTGTACAGTTTTATAGGAGCGTCTGTGACAAAATGGCGCATTTTATAACCTGATCAGACTGTGCGGATGTGCTGGTTAACATCAATCTTCACTGTACCTTTAAATTAATTGTCCGATGGGTCGTTTTCCTGAAAATTGTCTAACACGTTTTTTTTTTTAAATTTCAGACATGAAGAACGAATGCTCTACAATCGGCAACCATTTTCTATTTTACTACAAAGACACTACCTGGACTAGAGACACACTTCAACAGGTCTGTGTAAATGCTCCAAATGATACGTATATACTTCTCGGAATGGTAAAAGATGATATAAAAGACGATTTACTACAATGTCTCGACAGAAGCGAAGCAACAGCAGAACGACACGTTGAGTTTCGATACAATGACATAAGAGATAGACTGGAAAGCCTCATCCCTGATCTCAATATCTCAGCTGCAACTATATATACCACACTTCTAACAACTCTGGAAAACACCAGTCACCAAGAGTTCTCCATGCATTTGGGTATTAGGATATCAGACCTGGAAACACGGTTGGCTTATATTCCAAATGGTACGGATATTTCAAATACAAATTACACCGAAATGTTGACTCTACTTCAAGACACAGCAGTCAATCGTGACCGATACCAATCTTGGACCTATGACGCCCTTGTAGCATTGTTACGCAACTCGACCGGTTTAGTAAAACCGTCTTGTGAAGCCGCGGATCGGTGGTATCCTGGCAACCCTAATGGAGGCGATGCCGAACAATGTATTGTCAGTGGTCCACGTCACGTGAACAAGTTTCATGACGTCAACTGTGTTGACGTCAATAGCACAATTGATGGCAGAGTTGGGTTCATTTGTCGTACAAGTGGCAAATGGTCCATACAAATTGATGCCAATGGTTAGGTTAATGAAAGGGAAAATCTCTTTAAAACCAAACATACACTTCGCTCTCACGTATACTCTCATTAAAACCAGACATACACTTCGCTCTCACGTACAATCTCATTAAAACCAGACATAAACTTCGCTCTCTCGTACATTCTCATTAAAACCAGACATTAACCTTGCTCTCACGTACCATCTCATTGGAACCAGACATAAACTTCGCTCCCTTGTACAATCTCATTAAAACCAGACCTAAATTTCGCTCTCTCGTACACTCTCAATAAAACCAGACCTAAATTTCGCTCTCTCGTACACTCACATTCAAACTAAACATAAACTTTTGCTCGCCCGTTAAATCTCATCAAAACCAGACATAAACCTCTCTCGCTCGTACAATCTCATTAAAACCAGACAGAGACTTCGCGCTCTTGTACAATCTCATTAAAACCAGACATAAACTTCGCGCTCTCGTACAATCTCATTAAGATCAGACATACACTTCGCGCTCTCGTACAATCTCATTAAAACCCAGACATAAACTTCGCGCTCTCGTACAATCTCATTAAAACCCAGACATAAACTTCGCGCTCTTGTACAATCTCATTAAACCTAAACATAAACTTCGCGCTCTCGTACAATCTCATTAAAGCCAGACCTTAACTTTGCTCGCTCCTACAATCTCATTAAAACCAGACCTTAACTTTGCTCGCTCCTACATTCTCATTAAAACCAGACCTTAACTTTGCTCGCTCGTACAATCTATTTTAAACCAGACCTTACTTTGCTAGTTCGTAAACGTACAGCGAAATATTTATGTTTGATTTTAATAATGAAACCGATAGGTTTTTGCCTCTATCGAACAAATTAATGCTCTCAAAGAAAAATACATAATGAACAAGTTCCAAATCAACCAGATGAATCATGACGTATCATAGTGATTCTCAAACTCTCAACCCTTTCACACTTGAAGACGATTTTAAATGCATCTGCATTAGACGATTTTGATAACATAAGCAGAAATTTATTCCTTCTATTGCAACAATGTTTTCAACTGAGTATACTTGCATTGGTAGAGCATAACAAATATGTTACGTAATATATATACAGTTACACACACACTGAAAAGCAAAATAACTTCAGGTAAACAAGTAGTGAAAAGTAGTCTCTGTGGCCCGAACCATTCATTTTATAAAGATTAAAGACATAGATGGGCAATGGCTGTTCCTTTTTTTTTTTAAACACATATTAAACCAACGAACCTGAACAGTTTTATTTCTATAATTCGAATATTTTGGGGGATCTGTAAGCCAGTTGTAGATATTATTTTTAGTTCATGTCTGTGTGTGGGTTTCACTCTCCAACTGTTTTTATTATATTTATTTTTAGTTCATGTCTGTGTGTGGGTTTTACTCTTCAACTGTCTTTATTATATTTATTTGTTTTAGAAATATATCGTAATATCAGCCATTCCGCGATATTACTGTTCTGTTTTATGAATCAGTACGCTATACCTCTATCCCCCTGAGGCGGAACGTGTCGAACCGGATTAGCCTGCGCGGAGTGTTGGTTTTCTCATGGAACGGCTCATATATGTTTAATAGGAGTAGAATGCTAATTCGTATTAAATCAACAGAAAGTGTGAGTATTTACACACATTATGTTATTAGATGTGCACTAGGAAAACCAAGCGTACAGCACTACAGCAAGTGTAAACCCAGCTGGACCAATATTCGCCAACATTCTTTCCGGTGTTTGGCAAAAGTCACTTTCACAAGCGCCATTCGTCTACCACCGCTACCAGTCTATGTAGAAAAGCAGCCGGATTGGAAAGTTTGTTGTGTGGTTTTCTGGTGTGAGATAGCCGCGAGTAAGGGCATGAGTAGGTGAAATTGCCGCAGTCATATGACTAAGCAATTGTTAAAAACGGCGTTAAACCCAAATCAAACAAATCAAACCAAGAGCTTATTACGTTAAAACATTTTTTATTACAGTTTTGAACAATTTCGAGTTTAAAGTTTGCTTTTTCTCAAATATTCTCCATGGAGAGCAGGCTGAATTCAGATAACAGTAATTATCTAACGATGGTATTGCCTGTTCTTATATAAATATTCAATAGTCCGCATATTCCATTGCAATATTATTCATCAGATGTTCTTAATGCGGCCGAGTGAAGCATGCCATAACAGGTATTCACCTCACGTGAGGGCATTTGACATGTTATTTTATTTGTTAACATTTATTGATCATTTTAAAGTTCAAAATCAATCCCCTCCTTTGCTTTGGGATTGGTCCTTTTGTACTGAACTTTACAAAGTTGATAACATAATCAATGCAGGGACACTAAATAACATTATATAAGGTCCCTGAACAATGCTTGCGAAAAAAAATACGATAAAAATCGGAACCTTTTAGATTATAGTTTTATGAACTTGTCAAAGAATTGAGAACAATAAGTGACATAGATTGAGTTCTTATTTCAGTGTCCAATCTTGGATTCGAAATCAAGGAGGGGAATGTTATCAGCAAATTGGTTTAATGAAAAAATTGAGGAATCTTTCTTTCTTTGTAAAATATTCTCCCTTTCCAGGTAGGAATAGTCAAAACAGTGTGAGAATTAGCATGATCCTGACTAGAAATTATCTAATTTGTATCTGGCAAAGTGATAATGGAAAACGGTTATACAAATAATAGAATTTGTGACAAAAAGGGGTATCGCATCGGTATGTAGATTAAACAAAAACCATGTTTAACTTCAGAACGTACTCGTTTATGCAAAAAGCCGGGTAAAGCATTCGGTTGTATGCCCAACATTCACCGCATTATGGGCAACTCCGTTTTAACAGGAGTATTATTAGAGTACCTGTCTAATTCGTCTTTTCCAAACAGCACCTCGTGGAAGAAGAGATTATCAATCAGTCTTTGACACAATTTATGGACAATTCTATATAAAGCACAATAGAAGCAATCATGCTTTACATAGCTTGGAATTCGTACCATATGACATTTCAGTACATTCTATAGAAGTCAGTTGAATTATTGCTTTTACAGTGATGCATGTTTTCTCTTTTCGAAAAGGTAGCACATGTTCTGTCCTGATTGTAAGTAGACAGTTAGGTAGATTGCTACACACTTATTACTGTATTGCTCCGATAAGGAACACAAACGTGAGGAATTGTGGAATAATGCTATTCTTTGTACTGGGAGATGACAATTGTAATAAATTCATGTATTAGCCCGCATGAGCACATTTTGGAGTTATTATCTGGTTGCATCTCTTGTCGACTAGTGAAACACACTCCAGGGTAATTGGTTTTAAAAATGTGTTTAAAGTAAATTCATACATTATATGTAAATGCATGGTGTTTATGTCTTTATCATAGTCATACTACATCACCTGTTTTGCAATTTGAATAGCAAATAAAACTGTATATTGAACTGGTGATATACGTATGTGTGTTTGTTTATATGAGCAAAGCAGTTTGATGTAGACACATGTCCGTAGCAATCGCATATTTGGATAACTGTTTCATTTGCTTATATATATTTTGTTTGTTTCCATATACACAATAAAGCATTTCCAAACGTATGAAAGCTATCATACCCATTGTTGAATCTTTTCTCGAAAGGGTTTGCTATGTAGGGATTTATCACATAAACATTTCATCGTCTTTCCTTGACTTTGGTTTCGATAAGGATTCACAACCAAACATTGAGCCTCAGTGTGGGTATGTGCTATGTGCATGCATGTACATGTACATATACATATTAGCAGTGACAATTGCACACCACAATACAAACAAAAAGCACAGCAGTAGCTCACATTCTTTTATCCAACGATTCACCCAATCAACAATTAATACTACATGTACCATTGCGAATATATATACATGTTATGATATGAAATACTATGTTTTTGTTTCATGCTTTGTCATTATGGTATAATAGTATATGTTTCTGGTACGTTGTACTCGTATAGTACTCTCCATATGTGGAGGCAATAAAGAAGTACTTACTTACTTACTAACTAACTTACACAATCGCGCCAGATCTTCTGCGTGTCACATACCCTTCGGGCTTCCATTACATCAAAAAGTCTGCCCCACTCCACTCTGAGGTAAATAGAAGCCGTCCAGGCATGTGCGTTGAATGAACGCAGGGTGATATTATATTCATCTTTTATTACTAGAACAAAAAGAATAAAGAATGAGAGTAAAAGGGTAGATTTTATTTACTATTGAACCGGGCATTTGTAACGAAGTGTTCGATGCTTTATAATGTATAAATCAGTATAAATCTATAAATGTATAATAAAATATAGTTTGAAGTGCTTTGTAGTAATTTATTATATCAAAATTCACCAATGAGGGTGTAACGCCATTTCAAGTTTAGCTCTATTGGCTGAAAGCCAGTCGAGCTTATGTCATGGCGAATTGTCCGTCGTGTGTGCGTCAACTGTTTGCTTCAAAAGACTTCTCCTCCCAAACCACTTGGCGAGTTGGGTTGAAACTTCATAGGAAGCATCCTCTAAATGTATTTTATCCTAAATTATTCGTTTTTTTTTATCCATGTAAAATTCTGGTTTCCATGGCAACCGAAATACAAAACTTTATAATTCTTCTCCATCTAAACGGGTTTGCCTATTATCAAATGTTCCTTGGATGACCGACCCTCTATCAGATTCCTTTAAGCCATATTGGTTGGTCGAAAAACGAAAAACGACGGGGCGGGGCTTTTAGTGAAAACGTAAAACGTAAAACAAGTCTCCTCCGAAATTGTAAGGACGATTTTCAAATAATTGTGTAGAATTCCTTCAGGCCATGTTAATTGCTCGAAAACTATGGTCGCCAGGTTGCGGGGCTATTTTGCCTTATATGGCTATAGTGACAACTTGAAAAATCTTCTCCTCCGAAAGTGTCAAACCGATTTTCAAATTATTTTGTAGAAATGTTCCCACTTAGGGGATCTTTTATCAGATTCCTTCAAGCCATGTTGATTGGTCGAAAATCATGGCCGCGAGAAGGCGGGACCATTTTGCCTCATATGGCTATAGTAAAACTTTAAAAATCTTCTCTTCCGAAAGTATCAAGGGTATATAATTTCGTAGAAATGTTCCTAGGGTGATCCTCTATCAGATTCCTTCGTGCCATGTTGTTTGCTCGAAAACTTTGGCCCCCAGTTTTGCCTTATATGGCTATAGTGAAGACTTCTCGGACGGAATAATCTGGCCCATTTTCTAATATTTTTGAAAAAATGTTTCTGTGTGACTCTCTATCAGATTCCACAAAGCCATGTTGAATGGTCTGAACATACGGCTGCCAGGTGGGCGGGGCTGTTAGCCTTATACTGGCTTTAGTGAAAACCTTAAAAAATCTTCTCCTCTCAAATTATTTGACCAATTTTCAAATAATTTTGCAGAAATGTTCATTTGGTGACACTCTACGAGATTCCTTCAAACCATGGTGATTGGTAAAATAAACATGCGACCAGGGGCCGGGGCTGTTTGGAGATTTAATGTTTGCCTATGGCAGTGGACGATAATTGCCTTCTTGTGCCCCCTTGTTTAGTCATATTACTGTGGCCTGTTCACCTAATCATATTTTTCTTGGCTTTTTCATACCAATACTCCACACTACATTCAAAGCAATTGGCTGATTATCCATAAAGGCTGTAAGCCTTTTCGACAATTGAAAATTGAGCTATAATTGACAACTACTACCATTCCACTGGACCAATTTTAACTACACTTCATAGAAATATTCATCTGTTGGTCCTCTTTCAAAAGTGTTTAAAGGCTTACAATATATTCTGTGTACAACTTCGATTGCTCCGGCATCATAAAATGAGAAAATGACAACATAATAAATTGATTCTCCTCCAGGGATCCGCTTGGCCGATTCTAAGATAATTTTGAGGGTCTGCGGGTAATGGTTGATATCTCAGGTATATAATGTTCATGTATTGCGTTTCTGTTTCATATACGTGAACGGGGTTATACCATGCTGCTCTATTTTAATATCGGAGGGTAACGTGTATGTCAGATAAGTCTTAAACAGTTTCCAAATTGCAGACGCGTTTTGACCTATGCGAGATTCGAAAACACTATGGCAATTCATGAGCAATTTCTCAGTTTGTTACAATGTTTCAACTCGTTTGATATATTTTTTGGACGGTACCCCTAATGGTACGGTCTATAGCCATGTGCATTCAGTGTGACAAAAGGAGAAATTGGTCGTACTGAGCAGTTTATCCCTTTGCCACAATGTTTTCACCTATTTCATTCGTTTGTAAATATCTTTTTATTATTGTTTTCAAAGCGGTCTCCTGCAAATTTGCAATGTTGGAAAGGGTTTGGAAAGGAACCATAATATTGCCATAGAGCTGGAAATATTGTTCGTAAATGAAAAACAATATTTGCTTTGAACAGTTTGTTCTCTTCTCACAATGTTTTGATAAGGTATTCTCTATCAGGTAGGGAGTTTACTAATACCCACTTTATACAGAGGTGGCGTCCGTTGAAGGATGAAAAGTGGAAATCTCTAAACGAGCTCACAACGGTCGCGAAGGGAAGTTATCTCTCAATGAGCGCCAATCGGTCCTATGGATCTCTCAGAGCTTTTACAATGGACGGCATTTTTGTTTCGGTTACCTTTTATCGCACCTGATCACTCAGCAATCACCCTTAACTTTACAGTGATCCCTCAATGGCCTTTCAATGAGCGCTCGATAAGCGCTATATGAACGCCATGGTTTCTCCAAGATCTCTATAGATGGCCATGAAAGTTGGAAAAGGAAAAACACTGCATTTGATCGCATAACGAGTTCCCCAAGCATTTACACTGAAACGACTTATTCGGGGTGTTGAGAGGTCGTCCAGAGATCGGGCCAATTTTGGATAACTCATTGGTCACCCAACGATCTCCGTGTGTGTAAAGGGAGGCTTAACAACCAATGGACCAAGAGCGCTGGTCTTTGTCATGTGAGCTACAGGGATAGGAAAGATAAAACTCTTAATCCTGGCTTTCATAGTTTAATGTAAAAAATATAAATTTTAAAATAATCACAACCTACATGCCTATGGCATTTATAACAAAACCTCTTTTCTGATATGCAATTTATAGACATGAGCACTTTTTAACCCTTTTCCGTATATATATATATGTACAACAAAACTGCATCAGACTACTGTAAAACATAAATGCAACAATCTGAAAATAGTTATTCCAAGACATTTGTGTTTTCCAAGTCCGAATGAACATTTGGATATCTATTTTGGTTTAATTGCAATTCCAAGTATAAACCCTTTCCAACATGCAGACATGTTTTGATGCATTTGAAAACAGTGTGGTAGCAGGAGAAATTAGTCATACTGAGCCATTTCTACTTTTGCCACAATTATTTCACTCCTATTCAATAATTGCACTTCCATTTATAAAGATTTTCGATATTCTTTCCTAGCACCTTTCAAAGTAGCTTGGTTCAGATGTGTTGTATTTGGGAAAAGGATAATGGAAAAAGGGTTTTACAAATTGAGAGAATTGCTCTATGTACTCACCAGAACAAAGGGGATAAAGATTGAAAGTAAATGGTGGAATTTGTTTATGTTTGAAGCCATTGAACCAGACATTCAAAACGTAGTGTTTTAAGTATTGTTATTGAATAAATGTTAAAATATTGTGGCAAATAAGGAAAATGCTCATCTTGAGTAATTTCTCCTTTGTAAAAATATTTTCAAATATTATCAAAATTTCACTTTCAATTTTCTAAATGTTTCCAAAGATATTTTCATATCTGAGGACTCTAAGCCCTCTGCCATCTTTTGAAATCATTGTGGCAAAAGGAGAACATTCATCCTGATGAGCAATTTCTCCTTTTGCCACATGTTTTTTTTTACTCAATAAGTGTTCTTTCATTTATATTGAGTTTTCATATTTTGGACTAAATATTTCCAATGTCTTCTGCTGTTCGTGGGAAAGGGATAAAAGTTCACATTAAATACGAGGCAAATAAATAAATTGATACAAAGAGACACACATTTGGCAGGTATAGGTATACGATAAGGCACAAAATCAGACAAAATTGCTTAGGTTATCTTATTGACAGATGGGTAGGCGTAAATACAAACAGTTGAGAATTTGTGAAAAACAACTACGCTTAAACAGAATCAATAGATGCAACAACAATAACTACTATCAATATTGTTTTAAGAAATATGACACTTCTCGCATGAAGACGCATTTGCAGCAGATATTTTTTTTAAAACGTTTTGAGAGAAGGAGACAAAAGAATGCGAACAAATGTCTCAAATTGAGAGTCAAAATGACGACAATTTTACATTTCTTTAAATTTCCCTGCAAATGTTTTCAAAGTTGTGTGCTGTATATTTGGTTTATGTGGGAAAAGGTTAAATGTTTGGTAAATAATTGCTGTTACTGACTAGTTGTCTAAACATACTAGTTAGCCCTTACAAACACCAACAACAAATCTACAGCAGACTTTTAATAATCTATGCAAAATTATGAAATATTTTTTACAAATAAAAGAATATTTCTTAAAAAAGAGTTGAAAAGATTGTGTCAATGGGAAAAATTGCTTATTTTTAGCAATTTCTTCTTTAGCTACAAAGAATATTTTTAAAACGTCTGCTGAAAAAGTGTTAAAACATGTCTGCTGACAAGTTGGAAAGGGGGTTAATGGAATGCAATATAGGAATAAAGTTGATGTGACAGAAACCATTGGAATGTGTAAATTAAAACCATTTCTTTCTGAAATGTGTATGAACCCTTCACAACTTACAGACACGATTTGATGCATGGGAAGCAGAAAACTTTTGAAAACATTGTGGCAAAAGAGAAAATGCTCACAATCTTTTCAACTCTATTCTATTATACTTTCTTTTATGCTTACCCATGAATTATAGAAATTTCTCAGTGAATACTTATCCAATAATCTCACCGGTTAGATTACGACTTTTCAATTGACGGAACTACTTTTTTTCCCCCATGTTGTTGACAGAATTTATGAAAAAATGAGTCTCAAAACGAGTTACAATTAACTTAACGATAATCTGTGCATCTAAATCTTTGATAAAACATTGAATAGGCCTACATTTGATGACGTGAATCAACACAAGTCACTGTTTATATTAAAATGATAGTTGTAGTGATTTTAAAATCTTATTGTGTCACTGGGTATTAGAATGATTATCCGACCCCAGGGAAACCCACTATTAGTAAATATCAGATCTAAAAGAGTTACAAATAATATAACAAGGGAAACAACATATGATTAAAAGTACGTAAATTGGCGAGCTTTACCAGCGACGTCATTGAATGAAAACACAAATAGACATATTTTTCTACACATATGCAAGAACCTGTACTTTACTGTGGATCTATTGTTTTTTAGATAGTATATGCAATATCTTTCTGTAGCTCGAATGACTTTGATATTAATTACTATTCTGGATAATCGTACTTGAATCACTATAATGAGGAGTGTTCAACTAAGGTCTACACAGGAGGAACAAGGGAATGAAGCTAGACTTTCATATTTACACATCGTCCTTTTTGCGTTATGTTTGCAGGCATAGTATAAATAGATATAAGAATGTTACAAGTAACAGGCATCGAATAAATCAGATGTAACGCGATCATAAGAATAGAGCTTTAGAGTTGGCATATTCTTATGATCTAGGGAAAATGTACGTCGCCTGTTTTCATCCTCAATACAGATCTAGCCATCTTGTAAGAACACAAGATGTTGATCGAGTTGACCCATTTTGACTTGTGTTTTCTCTTCGCCGATAAGCCAATTAACATGGCTTGAAGGAATCTGATAGAGGGTCATCCAAAGAAACTTTCTACAAAATTATTTGAAAATCTGCCTGACACTTTAGGAGACCAATATTTTTTAAGTTTTCACTTTAGCCATATAACACAAAATAGCCCCGCCCCCTGGCAGCCATGTTTTTCGACCAATCAACAAAGCTTGATGGAATCTGATGGAGGGTCATCCAAAGTACATTTCTACAAAATTATTTGAAAATCGGTTTGACACTTTAGGAGGAGAACATTTTTTAAGTTTTCACTATAGCAATATAAGGCAAAATAGCCCTGCCGCATGGAGGCCATGATTTTTCACCAATCAACATGGCTTCAAGGAATCTGATAGAGGGTCGGTCATCCAGGGAACATTTCTACAAAATTATTTGAAAATCTGCCAACCAGTTTGGAAGAAGAACAATTTTAAAGTCTTTTTCGTTCCATTGCCATGGAAACCAGAATTCTTCATGGATCCCAACATTTTTAAGGAATTCTGGTGAGGCCATTGAGATGATGCCTCTTGTGAACTTTCATCCCAATTCACCCACTAGTTAATGAGATGTGGACGGACGGACGACAGACAATGCATGAGGGACGCTGGACAACAGGCTATCATAATAACTCACCTTGAGCACAAAGTGCTCAGGTGAGCTAGAACAAAAATAATTAAAAAGCCTCTTCTCAATAAATAAAATCGCGGCAATTCGGTCATGGTGGAGTGCCCTTGGGCAAGGCACATTTTCTAGCCTAGTACTGGTTTGTTTACCCAGGGATCATGAATAATTAAATTTAATTGCGCGCTAAATGACCTTAGCTGTCGATGCGCCATAAAACAATATACATTCAATAAATAAAGGTATGATTACAGAAAAATGTTGCAAAGGTAATTAAAGGAGAAATTGTTGTCTTTTTTCACAATGTATTCAAAAATAGTCTGCTGCAGAGGAGTCAGAAACTGTCTAAACTGTGGGAAAGGCTAAAGTTAAATGTCATGGTTCCATTACTCTTATAAAACTACTATTTACAACAACAACAACATAACATGAAACAAGAATACAGCATTGCCACGAAATCAGAACTTCAATTGTGAACATTACCAAGGACAGTCTGTGTAAGTGTAGTTATCCAGTTTTAGAAACAGTGACCTTTAACTTGACTTTGAAAAATCCGAGGGTTTCATATCAGCTAAATTATTAAATCCTTTCCAACATACATGTATATAAGTCTGCAGTGGACGACTTTGAAAATATGGAAAATCTCTTTCAACAAAAGCTTAATCAATTTACATGATTGAAAACATTTTGGCAATAGAAGAAATTGATCATTATGCAACAATGTTTTCAAAAATCGTCTGTAGAGTCAAAAGATAAAGGCTTAAATTTAAATGTAAAGATGAGTACAAAAACTTAACAGGTCTTTTAAAATATTTTTAAATGGAATGTTCTGTTTTTATGGCTATTGTAAAATGTCACTTTTACTATATATAAATCTATAAAATATTATGACTAAACTAAATTGTAAATTAAACTCTTTTCTTCATACACACAAATCTATTGCAAACAACTTTGAAAGTGTATAGGCAAACACACGCAAATTGTCTATCAATGTACTAATAAATAATGAAAAAATGTTCTCCTTTTGACACATTTTTTCAAAAATCTTCAAAAATCTTCTTGTGCGAAGTCAACAGAAAGTATATATATGTGGGAAAAGGTGAAGGTCAATCTTCAACACTTGCCCGCCTATAGACACATCTACGACAGACATAATGTTTTCAACTGTATTGAATTGTTACTTTCATTATATGAGATTTTCCATATATTCTCCAAGAGGTTTTCAAAGTCATCACTGCTGGTTTGATGTATGTGGGAAAAGGTTAGGGCGAATTTCCATTAACACAAGAATATAACATTGATGTAATTTTATATGTAAATCTCTAGATAAAGGACATGACTCATGTTCTAAAATCCCTATTCAATCTCAAAACCAAATGTTGTGGGTTCTCAAAAGAATATTCTTTGCAAGAAGTTCCCTTCAAGTACCCACAACATAGTGTTTAATGAATTATTTCTAACTACATAGTATATGTAATGTAAATTATTATGACTAATCTACTTATAATATGCAAAACAAAGAGGTCAAACTGCCAGGTCATTTTGCACTAATAATAATCCTATGGATGACACTGAGATTGTCTTGAACAATTCCTTTCCAATAGTGCTAACCCAATGGTATTTAATCCTTTCCCATCTTCAGATGCGTTTTGATGCCTCTGCAACAGACGACTTTTGAAGACATATTGAAAAAACTTCAAAATTAAATTCTCTTTTATGTAGATTTTTAATATTTTTGCCTAGATGTTTCTAATGTCGTCTGCTACAGATTTGTTTGTATGTGTAAACAACAAATTAGAAGCAGACAATTTTGAAATAATCTAGGCAAAACTTTTGAAAATCTTTAAAAGGGAGTTGTTTATTGTTGAAATGATTAGAAAACGTTGAGGAAAAAGGAGAAATTGCTCATTGTGAGCAACTTCACTGTTTGCCAAAATGTTTTTTAAACTCAGCTGCTGTAGAGGCTTCAGAAAGCATCTGTAAGTGGGAAAGAGCTAATAGTTCTAGTCCTTAGTCTTGGTAGGTAAAACCTGCTGCATCATCTTCTGCTTGTGATGTAAAACCAGCAGATAAGACTTGTACTCGTTGAACACTTTAGGACCAAGATCACTTGCAAGATGTACCTGTGAAATTATAATCACTAAATTATTATCATGATACAGTAAACTTTTAACATCACTGGCAGAAAAAGGAGAAAACACCTAATATGTTAAATTCCTCCTTTCTTTATTAAACCGTCCCACATACAGGTCATAAATGCATCAGGTAGAGGTTCACGCAAGGAACATGTCCACACAATTATTTGATAATCAGTCTGATACTTTTGGAAGAGAATATCTTTTAAAGTTTTCACTTTAGTCATATGAGGAAAAACAGCCCCCGTCCTCTGGAGGTCATGTTTAGTGACAAATCAACATGGCTTAAAGAAATCTTGTAGCGGCCAGATACTTTCGGAAAAGATGATTTTTGAAGTGTTTACTAAAGCCATATACTGCAGATCAGCTCCATCCCTGATGGCCATGTTTTTCGACCAATCAATATGATCTAAGGGTATCTGATAGAGGGTCATCCTTGAAACATTTTTCAAAAATTATTTGGAAATCAGCCGGATTCTAACAGAGATTTAGAAAATAAATTACTTAAGCAATATAAGGCAAAGCAGCATGCCCCCTAGCAGCCATTGTTTTGACCAATCAACATCGCTTGAAGGAAGAACCAGATAGTTTTAAAGAAGAAGATTATTAAGATTATCACTATAGCCATCTTTTTCTAGGAAAGAAAAAGGAACATTTAATTTATTTTAATTAACAGTTATACTTAAACTATTTTAAAACCAAAGAAAGTCAAGTTTTTATTTGACAACCATTTAAAAACATGTGGCAGATGAAAACTATCATTAATTAAATTGTTGAAAAGTTATCTTCAAGAAGGGAGAAAAGGTTATGATATAATGAAAATTAAGAGTTATATACAATGAATAAATGCTTGGAAGTGACAGGTGCACTAATCTTCTTCTTTTTGAGGAGTCAATTACAGACAGCTTATGGCATTACTGAACCCATCTATATTCTTAAGTTACACTTTCATTTGCGGAGATTTTCCATATTTTTGCATTGGCGTATTCAAAGTCGTCTGCTGCAGACGACTTTGAAATTATCAAGTTCAAAATATAGAAAATGTCTATAAATGATAGTTTGATTATTGAATAGAGTTGAAATCATTCTGACAAACAGAGAATTATCCTTTTGCCACAATGATTTAAAAAATCACCCGCTGCAAAGGCACCAGAAAGCGTATGCAAGTGGAAAAGGGTTATACCTACCTTCAGTTCTTCCTCGCTGTTGACAATACTCATGACATACAGAACATGATTTAAAGTATCTACACCAATCCCTTTGGCTAATTCTCTGCAATAAAATATGAAACATTTTGTTATAACTTTAAATGTCTTCTTTGTCCAACAATGTGATGCATACTGACTCAATTCACATTCACCTCTTTTCCACATACAGTCAGACCTGTGTTAACCCTTTCCTTCATATAGACGCCTTATGATGCCTCTGCAGCAGACGACTATTGAAAACAATGTGACAAAAAAATGTTTTCCACTTTTAGTCATAGGTTATCCATTCAATTATAGAGATTTTCTATTTTTTGACAAAATATGTTCAAAGTCGTCTGCTGCAGAATTGACGTATGAAGGAAAGGGTTAAAGATCATCTTGGAATAGCAATTCCCTGTCTATAGCAACCTCACTTTTAGTTTCCCAATAAATGATTTTCTGAATGATTGACTCTGCACGTAAAAACCACCAGATCAGAATGTTGTCTCCCCATGTGTGGTCTTTATACACAGGTTCCACTATACATCTTTACCGTCTATTTCATAACCAATTACTTACAGCGCAATAGATAGACAGACAGTCAGACAAACGACAGAGAAGTAAGGCCTTTGTGTCAACCTTGCAAAGCATGCAACATAAACGGCAATCATATCTCAGGACTCCTGTGTAGGCAAACATTAACAATATGATGCTTCTCCTTACAAATTGAAAACAATTTCTTCAATTAACTTATTTAAAGATCTTTAAGTCTCTAATCAGGGAAGTACTTATAGGTTGATTTAATAACTGGGCATTTTAAGCGGCTTTTAACAGTTTTGCCATCAATTAAAAAACATGGCCAGATGAGTTATGAACATTTTCACAGAAGTATTTCACACCATTAATTATTTTCTTCCTAGGCAATGACCTTGCTTCAAACATGTGTTATGACATCGATGAGATGATGAATGACATGTGTCATATTAACTTTGAACTGTCCTTGGCAGGAACAAATGGCCAATTTTGGACCGAATTAAAAAGTCTGATTTACAGGGCATTGATCACACAGTCATCAAAGACATTGCATTTAGGATTGTAGTTGGTAGTACATTGATTGAATCAGTCCTTGGTAGGAACAAATGGCCAAGTTTGCACCTAAACAAAAAGTCTGATGTCCGTGGCATTGAATACTCAGTCATCCCAAGATTTTTCATTTAGGATGGTAGTATTCAATAATTATACTTTCATTAGGTAAGATTGTCAATATTAAAACCAGATGTTTTCAGTCGTCTGCTGCAGATTTTTTGCATGTAGGAAAGGGCTAAGGGCTTTGTGAAAAGAAGTCACAGATTAGCCTCTTGAGAATAATGATTAAGACCAAAATCTGATCTTACTAGAATTCAAATGTTATTGCAATTGCTGTGTTTAAACTACAGAGGAAATACGTCACAATCGACGTCTCCTCATCACAATTTGATCTCTTTAACACCAGAATGTACTGCACTTAAATTTCTGTGGTTCGTTTTTTTTTAAATCTTGATAAAAACCAAGTTATGATATAAACTGTTTTACAGAGAGTAATAAATGAATACCTATGTATTAATAAAAGATGCTCATTCGTCAGTTCACCTCCGTTCTTCATCAATTCTGAAATGAAAGAAGAAAGAAGCACATGTATATATAAATCATGGAAATTAGAAATTTGCGTCAAATGACCCAATGAATCTTTCCTGCAAATTGCAGAGCCTTTTCCTGGCAGAAAATAATTATTTGAAAACAAAGTTAAAGGCGAAATTGCGAATAATTAAATTTGATTTGTAAATATTTACTTATAATGATGGCCACTATGGCTCTATTGAGCCACCTGAGTGATGATATAGTAGTAAATGTTTAACTGCTTAAGTTAGGGACATTTTGCTTTTTATGCTGCCTCGGGGCCATATGAGTTCAACAAATTAAAATGGCTTGAACAATTACTTTTGTAGAGGAACGCCTAAGAAACATTTCTGCCAACTTATCTTGAATTCTGGCTGGCAGATTCAGAGGGGGGATCAACTCTTAGTGATATGGGAGTACTCAGTTCTCTGCATAATTAAATTCTTTGAACAATTCTGAAAATACCATCAAAGGAACATAATTATTTTGAAATTGAACCGAAAGTTTCAGAAGAATATTTGAACAGGCAGACAGATAACAGGAGGTAAGTGGTCCCACAAGATCACCTTAACCAGATTTATTTGAGCAGGTATAGACATCCCTATTGTTCCTAGGAACATGTGTAATACGTTTCATATGAAAATGAACAGTTTTTAGTTATGAGGCAAGGTTCAAGTTTTGTAACTAGGCAGACACACGCGACGAGGATGCCAAAGGTATCGAAAAAGCCAAACATTTGGTCTGTGAGTAACAGGCAATTCAGTGGAGGGGGTGAATACTTTTAGGATGTTGTAACCTTATAGGGAAAGGAGGAATGGCTTGTGATGAGCAATTGTCTTTTTTCTACAATGTTCTAAAATCATTACAGCTTCAGAGACAAGAAAAGTGGCCAGAGAAATGGTTAGTGTGTTAGAGGATATAGTACCTCTGCTGAGGATTGACATTCCATGCTTCCAAGAAACACCACACACAGATACATGGATTTAAAACATAGTGTATCCACCACACACTTCAAAATAGAGCATAGATCATGGAAGCATAGTTGTGATAACCCTTTCACACATACAATAAATCTGCAGAAAGTTAACATTGAAAACATACTGGCAGAAAAGAGCATCATGCAAAAAGTTATATAAGGCTGCGCATGTGAAAAATGTACAAGTTGGAATTTGTGAACACTGTAGTTTCAGAACATGTTGTCAATCTGCAAATCCTTATCATAATTTTAACAAGTTGATCGAAGTTTCTAATAAGCTTATGTTAGTAAGTGTGAACAGTGTAGATATTGACCAGAGTATGCAAATGCATTGGCTGATCTGGATCTACACTTTTCACACAAGTAAACTTGTACCTTTTCCCATGGAAGAACAAATACAGTCCATCATGTGTTAAGACCACTCATGGGAAGAGACCAACCTGGTCTTTAATTACAGGGTCATTTAGACAGAAAATGAGTAGTTGGGAAATTAAAAGTGTGGTTGCTATAGACAGGGAAGTGCTACACAAAAGTGGTCTTGAACACAGGTTTGAGTGTATATGCAAATCAAGAAATAAATGAAGATAGCTAAGTAAACAGGTTTTTCAACATTGACCATGAGACAAAGGACTGATGATCTCATCTTAGTAACACTTTCCATTATTATTTATTTTTTATCTTTTTTTATAACCAAATCAAATCAACAACTTATTTTTCTTTCAATCAAGCTATATTAAGTCTAGGAAATCACCCAGTCGGCTATACATTTAAATGACAGGTCTGTACCACTTCTCAAGATCTGTGACTTGTAGGGTAATATTTTTATGAAATTTTGTTTAACTTGCATTTAAGATGCTCCTCCAACTTCATTCTCAATTATTTTTTTGGGGGTGGGTAAATAATTTGTCTTATAAGCAAGTATATAATGGTATGCTTTTCCCCCAGAAATTTAGTTAGTACCAGAAAAATCTACAGAAAGGTATTAAGCAGAATGAAAATGAAAGCACCAAACCACCCGCCAGCATTAACAACAACACCATTCTAAAAACCTGGTTTTGTTAACCCTTGCCCAAATACAACATATCAGCAGCAAACAAATTTGAAAACATCTGGGAACAAATCATTGGAAATCTGCATCATTGAACAATAATTACTGAAAAATGTTGAAAACAGTGTATGTGAAAAAAGGAGAAATTATTATTAACAATTTCTCATTTTGTCAGACCAAATTCTTCTTTGTCAGAATGTTTTCAAAAGTTGTATGCACCAGAATCGTCAAAAAGCATCTATATAAGGGAAAAGGTAAAAGGTAGAATTGGTAAATAAAATCCAAAATGTAGAAACAAAAACAAATTTGCTAAAGCAGGAGTTAAAGCACCATTAGAGCATGCAGAAGCTCATATATATTTGTTTAATCAATTCATTTATAACTATAGTTTAAAATGCTACGATGAATTAAAAGCCCTTGCAAACAATACTTCATTTATTGTGACTTTTGTGTAACGATAATCATCATCACAGTGTCCTATACTGGATTCTTTGATATAATGATGTACCGGTAATTGAAAATGACAAATTTTGAAGAAGATCCAATTTTGTTTTTGTTTGCTATTGTATAACAAATAATTTCATTCATTACACATTTTGTAATAATAAAGTAACAATTTTGTAATAATAAAGTAACAATTTTGTAATAATAAATAAAGTAACAATTTTGTAATAATAAAGTAACAATTTTGTAATAATAAAGTAACAATTTTGTAATAATAAATAAAGTAACAATTTTGTAATAATAAAGTAACAATTTTGTAATAATAAAGTAACAATTTTGTAATAATAAATAAAGTAACAATTTTGT
>JAUELF010175922.1:0-37226 GCA_031471495.1 Clinocardium nuttallii | reverse complement strand
CAGGAAACACATAAATAGGTGAATTGGTCGCGACTGGTATGCGGAATACTTGTACGGGGAAGCCAGGAAACACATAAATAGGTGAATTGGTCGCGACTGGTATGCGGAATACTTGTACGGGGAAGCCAGGAAACACATAAATAGGTGAATTGGTCGCGACTGGTATGCGGAATACTTGTACGGGGAAGCCAGGAAACACATAAGTAGGTGAATTGGTCTCGACTGGTATGCGGAATACTTGTACGGGGAAGCCAGGAAACACATAAGTAGGTGAATTGGTCGCAGGGCAAATCAAGCAATCAATCAACATATTGACCTGTACATTCATGTTATAACGGTAGACACACTGTTTTTTCGGATTTTTTTTTTTAAACCTCTGTGACATATTTGTTATAAGAGCACGGCCAGTTAAGATTAGGTGTTTATCGCAGATGTGTTTAATATAACAAAGCTTCATATGGAGAAGGGTTATTTAAGTGAATTCAACAATTACGATTGATCCAGAATTGTCTGTACTTTACCCGTGTCAATATACATACGCGTTCTCTGGCATCTGCAGCAGACACTTTTGTGAAAACATTGTGACAAAAGGATAAATCGCTCATAATTGGCATTTTTTTTCTTTTTTTGCATTGTTTTCAACCCAATTAAATTAATATACTTTTAAATATTAAATTTTTCATATGTTTCTCGCGATTTGTTTCAAATCGTCCGCGCCTAGCCCTGGTAGCTCAGTCGGTATCGACGAGGGCTGTCAATCAAGGGATTGTGAGTTCGAACTCCAGTTCGGCTAACATTATTTCCGACATTTGACAAAAAGTACTGTGACAAACGTCACCCGTCTTCCACCAATGGACTCACAGTCTATGTGGAAATGTAGCCAGTTGTTTGGAAAGTCTGTTTATGTGGAGTAATGGTGTGAGAAAGCCAGGAAACACATGAGTAGGTGAGTTGGCCGCCGTGATATGAATAACAATTTGTTGAAAACGGCGTTAAGCGGAAATCAATCAATCCAAACCGTCTGATGCTGATTTATTGTATGCTGGAAAGGGCAGTAGATTATTTGCAATAACACATATCATGAAAAAGATATACAGCATACACATTGAAATGCTATCAAATTAGCAGGTCTATATTTTCGAGTAATACTTAAATAACACTATGAGAGACACGGGGGTTCTAAACATACTGCGCTAGTTACTTTGGTCAAATAACGACAAATACATCCGCGAAATAATCCCTAAAATACCTTTATTGCATAGAAATTAGTGTATACCATCATCAAAAATGCAATGCATATATAATTGAGTTTAAAGCTATTGTTAATGTGTATAAGATGCTTTGGAAATGATTCATCTGATCATATTTAGTATTTTGACCTTGTTTGAAATGTGAAAAATCAGTTTCGTACCAGATTGTTTTCGTCAAAAATGACGGTTACCATTTTCGCCAGAGGAATCTTTCTTGCATAAAAAATGACTTCTAGTTCTTTTGGATTATTGCCAAGCTTATATGTAACTCTTTGCAATGATACAGGGTTCGATTGATTGATTGGGGTTTAACGCAGCTTTCAACGAAACAATTCATATCACGGCGGCCAGTTTACCTACTCATATGTTTCCTGGGTGTTCCACCTGAGAAACGCATATAAAGTGTGACACTTGAGGGTTGAATGTGATCGTTTTACGTAGGAACAAAGAAAGATAAATTATTTGGTTTATTGCAAATTCTTTATTTTTTTTGGAATAGTGTCGCCCTTCCCTCTTCCCCCCACCCCCACCCCAACCACCATTAGGGTAATACGTGTTGGCTGCTTGTGTTCTCCATGTTCATCCGTGTTGGATCCGGGCTGGTCCCAGGTGATGCTGTTTTGTGACTCAATTTAACCAAGGATCACCTCGGATCAAGATATCCTTTGATCCGGGGTGTTCCGTGTCTATCCGAAATCCTTCATGTTGGGTCCGGCTTCGATGGGACTGGGGCTTAACATGTTGACGAACTTTAAATATCTGCTCTATAATTGGCAAATAACAAACGGGTATATCACGGTCAACTGGTCATAGCAGTAATTGGTCATAAACGGCTGTACATCCAATGATTGGTTTATAGGTGTATTTTGACTATTGTTAAACGTATCGTAATGCTTCAATGCTAATTATTCTACAGCTATTACGAGATGCTTCGCTAGTACATGTTAAGGGGACGACACAATGAACAATTATATCTTTAGAATAGGAAGATAATACCTAAACACAAAATCTGAAACAACTTCCGAATTTCCACGATGCCCTGGTGACGTTTAATCCCCATTTCCATAAGGCAAATTTGCCTTAATGACGGAAACGCCCGAAACAGTTTACGGAAACACCAAGTGAGTGACGTCATGTGGGGCCACCATGTTACTTTATAATTACGGCGAGCATAGCGATTCAAGTGAAAGCGGAACAAGGAGAATTATGTATTTTACCGTACCAATTTGATATTGGGATCGGT
This sequence comes from Clinocardium nuttallii, assembly GCA_031471495.1. Classification (NCBI taxonomy): domain Eukaryota; kingdom Metazoa; phylum Mollusca; class Bivalvia; order Cardiida; family Cardiidae; genus Clinocardium; species Clinocardium nuttallii. Next base: position 34,733 of record JAUELF010175922.1, on the reverse strand, counting down.
AACTCAGCCCTATGAATCCGACCAAGAAGACAGGGAGCAACGAAGAGAAAGAAATGCAGTCTGTCCAGGGCTCGCACAGGGACCTCTCGCTTTCTGGACAAGTACTCTACCGACTGAGGTAACCGGGTCGCTAACATGCACTCTCTCCTATTGTGTATAATTCAGACCCGCGACAAAACCCCTGCTTAGCTGGAATTTCGTCCCCGAATATCGGAACACCAGTACCAAGGATGTCTTACTATACACTGATAGAGCCGTAAGGCTGACCAAGCAGTGCTGTCACGGCCCCTTAGTGGGCGCCAATGTCACACGAAGAGAAAAAATGCAGCCAGTCAGGGGCTCGAACCTCTCGCTTTCTGGGCAAGTACTCTACCGACTGAGCTAACCGGGTCGCTTACATGTACTTTCTCCTATTGTGTATAAGTTCAGACCCGCGACATTCACCCTTGGTAAGCTGGAAATTCGTGCCCAAATTTCGGAACACCCGTACTAAGGAGCATGCTTTACTGTAAAGTTCACGGAGGCAAATCATGAACTCGGTCTAATGCCGGCTCCCGTTGTAGTACTGCAACCGCCTACAACAAACTTCTTCACCAATCTGATCGCACATAATTAAATTGCGTATGAAATATGAGTAGATCTAGGCAAATATTCACGAAACAACGGAGACAGTCTATTGACAAAGTCTATGGCGAATGTCAAATCAATTTTGTTTTGGCCCCAGATGGCGTCACATCCGGTTTAATCGATATGTTCAATATTCAAAAATCTAATATCGAGCGGGTAAACTTTCCTTTTTTTTGTTTACTTTTACAGGCATATAAAATATATATATATATTTCATTTTAACTTGATTATATGTATATTTTAATCGCAACTTTGAAAAGCATTGTGTAGTCCCTTTAACCTTGTTTGAAAGTGAAAGTAGAGAATGTGAAACACCAGTTTTGTCCGAGCCCGATTTGGTCCAAAATGAAGCTAACCATTTTCGTCTGGTGAATTCTTTCTTGCATATTGCATGACCCCAATTTTCTTTGGATTGTTTTGAGACTGAAAGGTAACTCTTTCTAATGATAAAGATAAGACACGCTTAGGGAGTGAGATATATGAGGGCGGAAACTGGTCGGTTTACATGGGAACAAAGAAGGACTATATTTGGTGTGTTTTAACATTTAGGCGTATGTTGTATCGTGCAATTTCGTTAGACATAAGCATGAACATTTGCTCATGAGTATTTTAGTGTATATGGTCAATTTGAGATATGGTAGTCAGATCCAATACACGTACAGTGAAGTATTATTGTTTGATTTTAATGAGATTGGTGTAAGACAATCCATGCAAGGTATACGCTTGTGTAATCTCCCTATTTAACCAATGATAACCAGTGTATTGGACTTCATTTAGCATAGCACTAGATATAGTTCTATTTCGGAGACAGATGCCGGATCTTGATGACTATTTCTTTTTAATCAAACAACACTTCACATCATTTACCAATGTTAGTGTGTATTTAATTGATGGATCGCCGCCTTTTGTTGACATATTACGTTAGCCAATTAAATCGCGAGAGTTTACAAACAATGTCGGGCTAGTTACCGTTGCTAGTGTGAGCGAAGCTAATTCGACAATCAGCGACCCGACAATTAATTGTTGGATCGCCGACTTTTGATTGACAGTCAATCAGATCGGACAATTGTACAAACAATGTCGGCCTACTTACTGTTGCTAATGTGGGCGGAGCTAACTCGACAATCGGCGATCCGGCAATTATTCATCATAGAGACACAATTTATGATCGACCTACACCATAGGTTTTGTATATAACTAGTAAATGTGCACTTATTTATTGTGTTCTGTGTGTAATTACGTAGTATTTGTTTTCTTTTCTTATGGTACAGATTTGACTTGCATTAAAATAAATGACAAATACATTGATACAGGTATATTATAGAAACTTACAACATGTGTCTCTTTAAACTATATAGTGTTCATGTATAATATATATTAATTATTAAAGTCGTTTGTGTAAATATAAATGGATTAATAATGAACGAACACAATATCATGAATGTTTTGTTCGATTGCCTTTACATATTTTCACTAAGCATTACAACAAACGCATAGAGACACATGCACTTAAATGAATGGGGTCGAATGGAAACCTGTTCATATTGCTTTCCGTTTGATGCAACAATTAACGGAAGTCGAAACCAAATTCCCATACTCTTCTTTTCAACGAAAAAGCACTCAGGCGTCCTTCCAAAGTTAAAGGTTATTCAACGTGGAATTGATATAAACTTATATATCTATTTTGATTAACGAACATTGTATTTGGACCGAAACAAACTTTAAGTCTTGAAATATTTTTTTAATATAGTGCAACTTATCATCATTTTAGCAATTACTTTACTTTTTCTGTAAGTCATACTATACAATTAAACAGGTATGTATTAAATTAGAGCGAATACTTGCATTTGATTTAAAATACCGCATTCTTCGATAAACTACAGCCATACTATAAATGTTCATGATATGTCTTTATTTTCTAGTTTGTGATCATTTATTAATTCATCGACATATTTGTATCTACAAACTTTTGTTTGATTGCAGGTTCCCATTAAATGTTGTAATAAAACACTATCTTACCATAAACAGTGATCATCTTGAAGTATTACAATTCTCAAAGTTCTCAGATCATAATGGTCTTATATCTTCACTGATAAGTGACTGAAGAAATGACATCAGAAGTCACAAGCAAATATTACTGTTTCTACCAGTATTCAACACAACAAAAATGTTGTTGTGTCCCTATAATGTGTGTAACATTAGTAGTACTCCTCTTAAAACAATTAAACAATTTTAATGACAATAGTTGGATTGATGGATAAAAAATATGATTAATGAATATTTTAAAAACTTTATAGAAAACCATATAACATAAAAAACAAATTTAGAAATAACAGACTATTAACGAATGTATTTTTATATTAAAATGTTGTGGTGTTTTTTGTAGCATATCATCTTCAATAAATGAATCCGTGATATAGACTACTTATTCAGAAGTAGTGATTAAATTATTAACAGAAACTAAGTTGTTAGTGTCAGTGATTTGATGCATAGTGTCAGGTTCAATTCCGCCTAATGACAGAGTGTTTTTCCCTTGTCTTTTTTACCCAGAATCATGCCTTTGTACTGTAATAAAGATATGACTGGAATACTGTACAAATGGCAAACAAACCCATATAAAACAGTACAAAAAACATCAATTAGACATCCTTATGTGCTGACTTTTTTTATCAAAATGTTATTGTCATTATCATATCACCCTCACAGTATGTCCAATTAAATATAACTATAGCCAGAAATGATGAAGTTATAAGGGCACAACAATTTTGAAATGTAGAGATCTTATTTACTATGTGAAGATTTATTGTATAACAAATTACTGTTTGAACAGGACTGTGTTTAAATTTAGCAAATGTTCCATTATGCTTAAGAAATAAAAAGTTGTCAACGGTAAGACTATTTGAGGCCAACTCAATTACTCTTGCAGACACTCACCAGTGTTCTTCGATGCGATTATTTTGTGTAACCGGTGTAGCTTAAGATTCGCCCGATTTCGTTAGATCTTACAATTCTCACAGTTTGGTCGTAAGCATCGCATGAAGATTTGATTAAATGCAAGTTAGATTGGTATCAGCAATTTTGGTTTTAATCTTAAACATCGTTTATATTTTCAATATAAACAATTATTATGTAATTGCATTATTGAAATAAGTTAAAACCGACCATTTTTATCAAAACAATGTGCTACGTAGGATAATCGAAGGCCTACTGAAATTAAATTAATGAATATAATTTATACCGTAAAATCAGCGGGTTTGGATGAAATTTGGATACACCTGTTATGACTTGCACCACTAGTCAAAGAACCAATAAATTAGTTAATTAATCAACTAAATGACACGTGAAATTTAGTGAGCGTATATATAAAATCTAAGCACAACTGGTAGTTGGAGTAGTGTAAGGTCGGGGTGTTCAAGCGGCCTATGTTGATACACCTGTTATGACTTGCACCACTAGTCAAAGAACCAATAAATTAGTTAATTAATCAATACAGTAACTACATGACACGTGACATTTAGTGAGCGTATATATATAAACTAAGCCCAACTGGTAGTTTATCAGTACCAACTGGTAGTTGGAGTGGTGTGAGGTCGGGGTGGTCAAGCGGCATACTTTTACTTACCTACCCACTTTTACTCAACCAAACGGTCAATTATCAAATCCTTCTATTCTGTGTCAAGAATTCCTCAAATCAGTCGTACAAACTGCCCTTGATATCTCTTCAACCTACTCCTTCAAACTGTTGGGATTGAAAGTAAATTCAAAATTATTGCATTTAATGTTTCGTTAATGCTTAGTCAAACCACGTTAGAAACTGATTAGTTTATTTGCATGATGTTTAACTCTGCTTTTATCAATATTCTAGTGACATCATGTCAGAACATTAAACTGCTTTAATATGCTTTGATTTATTTTACAGGTCATACTCCGGCTAGTTACATTCTACGATTTGTAAGGAACGACACACAAGACATGTATGACAACATGTATGTATCTAACTATGTCCATATAATAACGATCTAAGAACTTGATATGGTAGATTGATTTATTTTTTGAAGCGTAACGCTGTTTCCAACAATTTAACAGTCATATCACGGCGGCCAGTTCACATATGCATGTGTTTCACATCCTTCACACTCTAGTACTCCACACGCCATACTTTCCAATTAGTGAAAAACGAATGACGCTTATCAAAACGAATTTTGTTCAACGTCGAAAAGACTGTCTTGAATGACTAGCAAATTGTATCGGGCGATATCATCCCGTGCTTGTGAACGGCTAGAGGTTGTATTTAGAATGAATGTTTTGAAAGGATGTCTCTCTTCGTTTGCGATATCATCCCGTGTTGCGGAATGTTATCTTGCATATTGAGTGTCTAGGTGGAGTATCAAATGTTCCTGTCTGTGTAGTGGTGCGATGGTACTATACATATTTTCGGGTGTTAAAGCCTTAAACCTGGAAGATAGCACCCTGTACGAGTACGTGAGAGATAATAGTTTACATACTGAACGTGTTAAGGGGCAATCAAGCTTCACAGGGCGATATTATCCAGTATATTTTGATTTGGAAGGTGATTAACATACTAAATGTATTTTATGACTACCGAATTCCGTATAAGGATTACATAGTGATGAATCAAATGGCTGATTTTAATGATAGTCATAATTATACTTGAGGTTGCCGCTTAACACTTCTGCCGAAGATAATTTTTAAAACAATATTTCCCTTTAAAAGCAACACAGCTAAACAAGAAATAAAATTTAAAAATAAAACACGCGGTGGGGGGAGGTGATGCGTTGTACTTACTGTTGTATAGTTTGTTTCATGTTTAGTATACATATATACCTTTATTTGTTCCTAGAAAGTAGAAAACTGACTCTTCATCAAGATTCTCAAGCTTGAAACTTATTTTCTTCACCATCAAGTGGTAAAAAACCATTTTTATATCGCAGATCATTATCGTGCTTTTACTTCTTATGATAATGTTTCTCAGATCTTTTGCAGAAATCGGTCTTTTCCGATATACATGTAAATTAAGAACAGAAGAATATTTTCAAAGTACATACGATACACTCTGAGAATAAAAATAATAATAAAAGAGATTTAAATTGATCGGCAATAAAGGTGACATGGTCTCAGAGGACCTCTTCTCAGTTACGCAGCAAAGTACGAGCTGAAAAAAACATGTGAATTAAAACATTAACTAAATCTCGTATGCATGGTTGTTTCAACACTTATTTTTCTATATATTTGTATTATATGTTTGTCAGAATATAACCTGTGTTATCACTCTTCAGAAGTTGAAACATCTTCAGCTATATTACTAGATAAACTCTTTATTCAAACTCCTTGTACAGGTCAGATTCGGTATCGACTGTGTTCCAAAGTCCAAAGTGTCTCATTGAAGCAATAGGGGAAGATTTCGTGGTCAATGCTGAAACATTACGGGAACTTTCGACAACAGATAAAATTCTAAACGTTGTTTCCATTGTCGGTTTGTATCGGAGTGGAAAATCGTATCTTCTCACAAGACTAGCTGGAACAGATAAAGGTATTTCTACTGTTGAATTAATTCGTTAGTTATTCATTTGCTGTACATATTGAGTTTAAACTGAACAAACAAACATATGGGAAGGTAATTCAAAAGAAAACATCATTCAAATAGTCCCGTACGGTGTTAGATATTGCGGATGACTTTAGTGATTATGAAGCGTTTATATCGTTCCAAATATACTCATTTTTTTCTCCTATCAATTGAATGTGAATGGGAACTAACCCAAATATCGATTGCTTCCGGCAAGGGTCATTCCTGCTGATGTGATTATATTGGAGTGCCCAGGAAACGGTTTTAATAAACAGACGAGCTTCAAAATTGTTGTTATTAACCGCTGACAAAAAATATCCACCTAAAGTCAGTCGAGAAGTATAAATACTCGCTGTTTGCAATCGTAAGTTGAGTTTAACGCAGTTAGTTATTGTATGTTAACTATATCACGCCAGTGAGTTTACCTTACCGTGCGGTTCCTGACTCTCTCAACATAACATTCCTCCCAAGGAACCGGCTACCCATAGACTTTTAGTGTATTGGTGATAGACCATACCTTCTGTCCAGCATCGTGCTGAGTCTGGATTAGAAAAAAACGACTTCAATGATTACTTACCCTATTGGTCACACACTGCAATTAAAATATATTTGCATGTTAGTATCCTTAATACCTATTGTTCTGCCAAATGAAATGAAGGTTATGTCTGTACCTCCTTTATTTTATTTTCGTGCAAGGATTCCTTGTAGGTAATGCTACGGAAGCCAAGACAAAGGGAGTTTGGGCTTGGTGCGTACCACATCCTGTCAGGATTGATCAACAGCTACTTTTGTTAGATACCGCGGGATTTGGAGACATTCAGAAGGTATTGGCAATTTATGTTTCTATCTGTTCGTTTACTTTTTTCTCAGACTGAGACAAATAAAGGACCACAACAGAGAGAGAGAGAGGGGGAGAGAGAGAGAACGGGAGAGAACTCAGAACTCAGAATTTTGTATTAGTACATAAAGGCCCAAAATACATAATATTTGGATTATGAGTCCAATATTCATACATTTTTGTTAGAGAGAGAGAGAGAGCTAGAGAAAGAGAGAGAGAGATATATAGAGAGAAAGATATATATATATATATAGAGAGAGAGAGAGAGAGAGAGAGAGAGAGAGAGAGAGAGAGAGCGAGAGAGAGGGAGAGAGATCAATATAATCGGAGAGAAAGAGACATAGCTAGAGAGGTAGAGAGCAATACGTAACTATGCAGATAAATAAATACATAGTAGTTATTAATCCACTGAAATATTTTACCCTAGGGCAGCAAAACGTTTGACAACAAAATATTTACCATAGCTGCACTTCTGAGCAGCACCCTAGTTTACAACGTTAAAGGCACCTTTGATGATGATGCATTAAAGAAATTAAGGTAATTTGCATTACAAAAAACACTAATGTGTACTTTGGGTTAATAAATATTACATGTACAATGTTATCTGATAAACCACTACTTTGTATAGCTTATTCATGTTTCGATGGTGAACGTTGATCATGAATGCGCTATTAACCTGCAACTAATACGATTAATGAACTCTGACTGGTGTGTTTGATTTTAATTTGGGTTTCCTAGGTAAATAACCAGTATTGATTATCATGACACCGATGCAGCTATCGTCACAACATATATCATGCTGTACAATAGTATTGAGTGTAAGCTTTAAGGAAAACAGACTTCTAGCCGTGGATTTCTAATTATTACTGGTTTGCTCTGATTGCCGAGTAAAAGCCGTGTGAAATACAACGTTTTTTTAACAAAGAATATTTCAAACAATCTGAAGACATAAAATAAAATACATTCTACTCACAAATCTTTAATTTGGAAGGACATGAAGGATATTAAACAATGAAAGGCAGAAATGAGATCAATTAATCTAGATATTGAATTTCGTATCGGAATCTCTCAAAGTATAGACCATAACCAAGCCAGCATCATCACGGAGCTCCTGCTCACGATTCACCAACGATGGATTCCATTAAACATGAAATAATTGTGTTTATTAATTTCAGACGATGCAGTAATTACAATATGAATAACATTAAGAGCAATGTTAATCTGACTAAAATCCTGATATGTGAAAACGGACATCACATCACTTTTGATTTATATATATGTATATATAATACAAACGAATGAATGTATATTGTGTTATAGCGCATCAACAGCTAAGGTCATTTAGCGCGCAATTAAATTTAATTATACATGATCCATGGGTAAACAAACCAGTACTAGGCTAGAAAACGTGCCTTGCCCAAGGGCACTCCACCATGACCGAATTGCAGCGACTGGGGATGTAACCAGGGACACCCTGATTCAAAATCCCCGACGCTAACCACTCGACCACAGCGGATTCAAGAAAAAATACTAACAAGTGATAAAAAGTACTAGCATATAGAAAAGCGTTTGCTAGATAGAACGTCATCTCATAATTTAGCTATAGAAACAAGGTAAATTAACGAAAACACTCGAACATAAACAAATTGTCACATTTATTAAATAGAATTAGATATCATATCCTTCTAACTTTTCATATACTATATATACTTGTAAATATGTTACTATTATGTTTAAATTATTACTCTGTACCTAAAGTGACTTATAGGCCGGGTGTGTTTATTGTATTAATATGTGTATGTAATTGTTATACACATGTCACTATAATACAATATATCTTATCTTATCTTATATGTTCAAAATAGAGAAAAATAAGAGAAAAACAGTTGAAAATGAATTATTTCACACAAACGATACAAAAATGCATAAATCTCATTTCTGAATTATCCAAAACAATTAAAAAATATTTACGTAGATTTATTTATGACGCAAACTTAATTAGATTTTAAAATTTATCAATGCACCATCTATCACCAGAGCTCTTCCGAACATTTTATGTTTTTCTTTTCTTTCTTTATGAAATACTTGTCTCTGTGTTTAACTGTATGTTGCTTTAAACATGTATGTATATTTTACGCAAAAAGGTTTATGCAGGTCTGTCGTATTGCGATAACATTGAAAAAGAAAGAAAGTGGCAAGTATTTTGTGGCAACATATTCAGTTTAAAAAACTTAAACAAATTGTTTAATTAATTAAATATATTGTGAATGCATATATAAGGCTTATTGTCAAGTAATTCACAATATGTATGATTTAATTTAATTTCGTTGTGTTTTACGTCGTTTGCAACTGTCAGTTATATAACAGCGAAAGGACATTTATCTTAACTCCTGTGAGCGAAACAAAACATTGTTGGAAGGTTAACATTAATTAATAGATTTCGATTTTAAATTTAGTAGTTTGCATTCTATCCTGGACACTTGCAAATGAAGGTCACGATGAGATGCTTTCCGAAAGAGTTTGCATGTTGTACTTTACTATATTCAATCTTAAACTTGTGCTCTTATTTAAGGAAACATTTTAACCAATTAATAAGAACTAAAGGCAAGTTGTCAAAATTAGATCACCTCGTATATTTACAGTTTTGTACTTGAGCTTGCCAAACATATAAAAACATCCGAAAATAAAGCTGACGAGGACGGTGGACAGCTAGATGTTTTCTTACCGGAATTCCTCTTGATATTGAGGGATTTCTGTCTCGATCTCGAAGTTGAAGGAAAGGAAGTTACTGCAAAGGAATATCTTGAGAACTGTCTAAGGACGAAACATGATAGCTTGGATCAGGCAGAAGCCTTCAACGAACCAAGATTACTTTTGCGAAAGTACTTTAAACGTAGAAATTGCTTTCCAATAGTCGTGCCTGCATCCGGGAAAAAACTGAACAAATTGGATTCGTTAAAGACAGAGGAATTGGATCCTGACTTTTTAGAAGACATACAGAACGTTCGGGATTATGTTATACACCATACAGAGCCTTTTCAAACAGCCGTAGGTGTAGGAATTAATGGTCGAAGTGAGTACCAGCATTTCTTTATAGAGAAGCAATTTATGTATTGTATGACTGCCCACTTTGCTGCCCCACGTATGTTGTTTGAAAAGTCAACTGTAAGATAATGTCATGCCAATATCAAATTATAACCTATTAAATTGTTTCATTTGAAATATATTTCAGATATTGAGATTAAATGTTTCTTTACACATGTTCTTGTTGGTCTCAATTTTACAGTGTTTGCAACATTAGTGGAAGAATACGTCACAGCGATTTCTTATGGAGCAGTGCCCTGTATTGATATGACAATGAAGGCTATGCTTGGAAAAGAAAACCTTTATGTCGTTGCCATGGCCTTTAAGGAGTATGATGAAGAGATGAACACCATTAAACTTCCTACTATTACGGAAGCTCCTATTTATGAAGCTCACATTTCTGCACATGCTACAGCCAATAAGATATTTCTGAAACATTGTGTAATGGATAAAGACTTTAGGGCAAAACAAAATCTGGATGTAAGTATAGTTTAGAGTCGTTCTCGATTGATGCGTCAACAGGTTTTAGGGTAAACTAACTCCAGTCACTTGTTTACACATCTTAGCTAGCCGATTTTACTCCCTACGTTAGGCCTAAATAATTGTGGTAAGGTACTGGACAAATTACCCTTTGCTTGCGAAGATGCTGCTTCACAACGACACCTGAGTTTTGAAGCATTATTTAAGTAATTATGCGAATGTACTGTTTGTTGAATTTAATTAGTGTACTTAAACACTCATTTTTAATTTCAAATATGAACAAAACTTAAAATATCATTTCCTTATTTATTTTCATTGCGAAAATATACATTATGATCACATGCAAATCACATTCCTTATGCATGCGATCTCCAACTATTATGCAGCATTTACAGTTTTAAATGTGTATTATAAAACGCGTCAAACAACACATACGTTTGCGATTTATATCCTTAATAGCTTGTTTGTTGATATGTCACTATAGTTGTGCATGTTAAATATATATTTGACAGTTGATAAACACAATTTTTTATCACAACATGGACTTGCAGAATTTGTCTTCAAGGTCCAGATCGACAGTAATTTTTAGTCTCACCAAACGATATCAAGATAGGCATACATATGTATATCGATATTAATTATTAATTCTGATTTTTCTAGACGATGATCAGCGAAACGTTTTCAAAAAGGAGAGATGAAAATGAAAAACTTTCCAGAGATGGCTGCCTGGAAAAGATAAAAGAATTACATGAACCGATTGCCAAACGTTTTGAAGAAGGAACATATTTTGTCAAAGACGGATTTAGTCACTACGAACGCGATGTTGAGCTCATGACACAGATCTACAACGCATGCGAAACAATTGGATTCATGGTGATTTCACGTTTGATAAACAGCATTTTACATGAAGTTTTTAAGTTCTCTGTCTGATAAAGTCTGCTTTGAGCGACATTAGGTCAACTCTTGTTATCAAACTTAACAATATCTTAATATTTTTAATACTCTTTAATCATCAAATGTTCGACCACTTGATCTTTATCAAGATTTAAAAAATCCACAACGGAAATTTTAGTGCCGTCCATTATTGTGTCAAATTGTGATGAGGATACGTCGTCAGGCCATCGTGGCGTCATTCCCGTCTCGACGTCATATAATTCCCGTATTGTTTAAATCTGCTGAAAAGCGGATTTCTATGAATGAATGTGTCTTCCCTTCCTGTTATTGGATGCCCGTTTAATTATCAGGACCATATCGTAGGGTAAAGAGATATATTGGAAATAAAAAATATCATCAACTATCTAATTCCACATTATAAAGTGAAATCGCTTGTAGTCGCGATATACACCATCGTTTTGATGTGATTTATTTGAAACCTGCACAGTTGTTTCTGTCATTCAGAATAGTACGCCTATCGTAAATAAACAAATAAGTTATTTCTTTAATTTAGAATTCTCCCTGAAATGTTAATACGAATAGTTAGCTCTCGACTTACTCACTACAGTAGCCACAGTTTTCAGAGGAAACTCTTGAAACTTCCAAATAGTATGTATTGCTGTATGTATCATATGAAAACCGTTCGACATTTCTATTTATTAACATTCGTAACTGGCAATCGAGACTGCAGTTCTCATAGACAAATAGCATGTGCAGTTAATGCTTTGTATGGAGTGCAAGAACACTATCAACAAATGTACACAATTCAACCATAACAATGGGTTCGTGATCATTCGAACATGTACGGATTCTAACATATCGCTTAACTCGAACCAATTCCTGAAACGGATCAGCCATTTGAAAACAGCGTAGCTGTGCTGTTTTCTTAATATGATTATATCACTGGTTTGCTTTACATACAATACATCTATGTATAAATGATTTACACAGCAGATGAACACCAATATAATAATGTATTGGTCCTTTCTATTTCGATTATTCTAGTAAAGTGTACTTTCTTCATAAATTTGCGTATGAAAGGTCAATTCAGCTCATTGTATTTAACGAGAAAAAGGCGTTTATAGGATATATACTGAACCAAAAATGAAACTTTCGTTAAAGTACATACAACATTTTCAGGTTTACCTAAAAGATCTACTCATAAATATACACGCGGTTATTTGTAAACCTGTTCTACTTTACAAAATCGACACGTTAACCCCTGGATAAAAAGCAGGTCCGCTTATTTAACGCAAAAGGCGATTTTCACGTGCACGCTAGGGATGCGCATATCCTATCCACTGATCGGATATTCGTGTACGCCAAATGATTGCTCTGTTGTATACATGCTGAAGAAATAAGAAAATGTCTTTAAACTTAAGTTTTTTTAGTTGGAATTTCATGTCGAGAATTCCTGGAAATTTACGGGAGCGAGCAATAGGCATGCTTGAGGCTGGGGTTCTTACTGCAGAGGTTGCAGCACGAGTTGGGTCATCCGTGCAGGCAGTGAGGAGCCTTCGGTGGCGATTTGCGAGGACAAGAAGTGCTAGGGACTTGCCACGGAGTGGCAGACCGCGTGTCACGACTCGAACCCAAGACCGCTATATCATGAACCACCACCAACGAAACCGATTTCTCACCGCAACAGTTACATCTGCCGTTACCCACGGTACACACAACAACCGGATTTCCGCCCAGACCGTGCGGAATCGTTTAGCCCATAACGGTTCGCACGGACGTTGTCCGTACGTCGACATATCTATTGGACTAGACAGCGTTGGCGGACGATTCTCTTTAAGGATGAATCGAGATTTGCATTATCTCAAGGTGATGGCCTAGTACGAGTGTACCAACGTAGGAATGAGCGTTACGCTGGCTGTTGCGTAATGGAGCGAGATCGGTTTGGGGATGGAGGTTCGGTTATGGTGTGGGGCGTTATTGCTTACGGGTATCGCACCCCACTGGTTGTTATCGAGGGGATCTGAATGCAATATCATATCTAACGTCCTCATGTTGTCCCTCTCTGCTTCAGGCCAATGGCGTAATATCGACACTACAACAAGATAATGCCAGGCCCCATGTCGCTCGTAACAACATACGGATTTTACAAAACCATAATGTTGATTTTTTTGACAACTGGCACTCAAAAGGTCCGGATCACAATCCTATAGAACATGTATGGGATAATCTTGATCGACGCCTACGCCGACGTACAAACACGCCTAACATCGTAAACGACCTACGGACAGCACTGCTTGAGGAGTGGTATTACATCCCACAGGCTGACATAAGCAGACTTGTGCTCTCAATGCGACATTGCTGTCAAGCAGTCAGCTTGGCTCGCGGCGTCCACACACGCTTCTGATAATAGACTTTTGAAATCGACCCTCCCTGTTTTAAACTTAAATGAAACAATCCAATTGATACTTTCTGTCCAATAAACCAATTTCAGTAGATTCATTAGACAAATTTGTACAACAAACAGAGACTTACATACAAATATATTGAAACGTTAAAACATTATCTACATTCAAACTTAGCAAAAGTTTCCTTTTTAGTTCAATATATGTCATAACTTGCTCACAGCATTTTTTCATCGACGCAGAACATGATTTTAATTATATATGTTATTACAACATCGTATTGCAATTATACACTAACTTAATATGTGCCTTCAATTTTCCCATTTCACTAGTGTTCAAACTGTAAAATTGTAGGTTAAAATCTTATTGTTTGGCATCAAAAAGTGAAAAAGGTGAAATTCTGGAAGTCCTTTTATGGTTGCCATATACATGCAATTTTATATGATGTGACCTTCCTTTAACATTTTACATTCCATATTGATTTGATGAAAACATGGCGCAAAGTGACATTCGAAAAAGAATAAAATAACAAAATAGAAATATTTTGCTCTCCGAAAATCGCATGTCTGATTTCCCGATCGTTTTGTAGAAAGTTCTTAATATGACTCTTTAGATTATTAGTTCAAGCCATACTAATTGATAAACATAGCCAACAGGCGACACCAGAATGGGACTAAAAGAAAACAAGTTCTAAACTTACAAATATTTTTGTAGAAATGTGCATTACGTTTCGAACAATTGTAAGCTTTTTTGCCAAAATTAATAAAATGGTTACATTATGACATTTGAAATGCTTCTTCACTTATATATTTTTGTCTAATTTGACCTAAGTGTGCCTCTTGATTTATTATTTACAGAAGGAACAAGTCAGATTCAGTTACCTACAAGGCATAGAGAAAGAGAAACATGCTGTTCTTGAAAAAGACAACTTGATCAAGAAAGAGGAAAAGCAAAGAAAACGTTTGTATTCCTATCCTTTCTACATGTATCTTATAAGTATGACCAAATGTACAATGCCATACATGTATAACCTAAGAATGCGAGTATCTGATCATGAACTTCTTACATAGAAAATGCAAAGGCCTCTTCTAAATTAAATTAAATACAGAGGATTCGCGATAATCGAATTAAAAGATAATTCAGATATAATAAATTGTATTAATATATATCAACTCTAATGATGTTACCTGTTATACTAGATAAGTACTAAACCATCGTTTATAAAATTATTACAAACAAGCAGATAATTGACAATCTCATTGCAAATTATTTTATTTGCGACTTACTGGAACGTGATTAAGCCCTTTAAGCCTCATTTCGAAACAATGATCGACAAATATAACATTGTTAATGCCTAAGTCACATTTGCTCTACGGCAAGGATAAGGCGGTCGTACACCCTCGAAGTCGAGAGATACTTGCGGTGGTCGCAGAATATCTGAGGTAGCCTCTTTGTCACCCTTGGGTGTATACTATCTTTAATATGCCGTAGGGTTCGCCGTGAAATGGTAACGCGGAGTAATTCTTTCACATTTCTAGGTTCGCCGTAGGAATTTGACGCACCGTAGCCATGTCGTCGAGCGCACGGCCTATATCGATTTCGTAGAGAAAGAAACACTGCGGGTGCCGTACGAGCTTTGATGTGATGACGCTCTGTAGCCTTATGGCATCATTGCGGCGGCCGTAATATTTTAAAAAATACCAAAGCATACGTAATGTTTTCGCTAGGGGACTTTCGCCTGGGAAAACACAAGATGTCGTGTCACTTCCGGTGTTATATAACGTATTCTAAAGTCTTCTTATTGTTCACGATGCCCTGTTGACAACTTTCGCTACCTATACATAAAATCAATAGTTTAAGGATATATGGATATTTAGGTTACCTTGCATATACCAACCAAACAAACAAACAAACAAAACCTTGCATATAAATCTGCTCCATGCACCATGCGCCTATCCTAGACGTAGAGCAAATGTTACCTTTTTATACTCCAAACATATAATGCGCTGCTCGCAGGAACTACACAGTCGCTCTAGGGTAGCATTATGGCAGTCCTAGTGTGGCCGTACGGCTCCTGCTTCATTACTATAAAGGCCATACGGCAGTCGCAGGTTTTTTGTCAGCACAAATTTAAAATACGCCGTCCGGCTTCCCTAGTATATGTGACTGCTACAGTATGTGATCGTGGAAGAGCTGCGACGGCGCTAAAATTGCTATTGGCCTTGAAATGTTAGGCCCTACGGTCGCCGCGGCAATTGTGACCTAGGCATTATCAAGATTATTTCCTAGTCGGGAGAAGTCAGCAAATCAGTGTTGAATATATGTTCAAGCAGCACATGACCTGTTACAAAGCAATAATTTAACTATTTTGTATTGTGACTAGCCGCTCTGGGCATTTGAAATCCTTTGTCTATGTTTAATGTCAAGTTCCTCTTTATATGAAGTATATAACCATGCGGGGATGTAAGTTTGTTTGGCACCTTGGTTTTCATTTACTCGAACATTATAGAAGCAGTGAAAAGACTAAAGGAACATAGAGTTCAATTGGTAAAACAAAATGTCAGTGAGCATATACTTTTATTTTTATTCTATTTTTTAAGTGACTGACGATGCTCAAAGGAAGAAAAAAGAAACCGAACGAATGGCTATATTGAACGAGGAAAGGGTGGAAAAAGAAACGAAAGAACTCCAGATAGAAAAGGAAGTAGAACTCAGATTGATGCAGATAAAAATTAGAGACGACAGTATACGGGAGAAGGAGCGATTTGACACCATTATTAGATATAAAGAAGGCGAAATAGAGCGTTTGAAACAGGAGGGTAAGGAACGTGAAAGAAAATATGCACAACAAGATATGGCGAGAACGAAGGAAATAGCCAGCAGTTGTATAATGTCTTGAAACTTGATACAATAGAAGAAGTCTGTAGTGATAAAGATATTAAATAAATATAAAACCGTGTAAGTAAGCATCAGGAATATAGACGTTAACCTGCTGACACTGCTACGTAATATGCTTAAAAATAAAATAATATGCATGCTACACATAACTTGTAAGTTTTATAGCGGAACCATTCGTTTAAACCATTTCTGAAACGGATTTGTCTTTTGTAAACAGCGAAGCAACAGTTATGGTTGGTCATATTAACAACCAAAACTGCTGTTGCGCTGGTTTTTTAGCTCTCTATAATAAACACTTAAGTGTATGTGAATTATGTTTCGTCCATGTTTATGTTTTTTTTTATTATCATCATTGTGTTGCCTTGGTGTATACATGTTAGCTTTTATAGCTTATATATAGGTCACAAGAGTGAATAACACAGGATAACAGTTTAAACTGTTTGTATAATATAACAATTATTCTGAGATGGTATGAGTGATGCGTAAATGTAAAATTTAAACGGACTATATTTTGGAAAATAATATAATTTTCACTTGCTTGCTTTCTTCTTCTCCTTCCATTTTAAATGTTATTCCAATTATCCAAATTTTGCTATTTGTTATTATCGAGACATGTTTGTATATTGTTTTCATTTATAATTTAACGCATAATTTCAAACTTGTTTCCAAATAGGGAACTATTTATATCAGTTAGGATAAATGATGAACAAATATTCCCAAAATATGTCTATCTCCAAAATCAAAATTATGGTTCTCAAACACTGTCGACTCAGAACACATATGCGTTTGCAAAGATGTAGATGTTTTGTGAGGCTCTACACAGAAAAGATAAACGGATGAAATAAATAATGTATGACTATATTACCATTACTCCTTTTAGTAGTTCCTAGAAGTAAAGAAATGAGAAATGACTTTGAAATGTAGGTTTAAATGTATACGGTTAGTTCCTTAGGATTTCTTTTTGTAAATATTCTTTGTAAGCGAGCTTGACCAATTTGTTATGTTTTAGAAAAGAGAATGTCAACAAAACTAATGTGATCATATAGTTCAGTGTATAAGATATATAGCCATGACACATTATTTTCCTAATTCTTTTTTATTTACTTGCATTAATACAGACTAGCTATCACTCTACCAAGTGGAAATTCGTTTCAATCAAACCATTTCATGAAACGGAACTATGTCATGAAAACAGCATGGCAGCATTTCTGATTACTCTAGCGAGTTGTTAGAATTCCGGATGCGCTTTGTCTTGACGTTAAGTAATTTGTTTATCTCTTTCTACGATTTAAACTACAATGTACTTGAGGTTACTTAAACATGGACTTATTTGAATATATCGTTTTACTCGAGCAAGTTCCTGGAAAAGATCGGTTTAAAAAAAATCACTAGCAGCAATTCCGGTTGCTCATACGATCAATCCGAAATGCTGCAATGCTCTCGTCATGATATGATTTTATCAAAGGTTCACTTATCATAAAACAAACTCAATAGCTGACAATACATACAGGAAATAAGCAAAAATTCAGCAATAACTCGACCACGTCGATATCTCGTAGTGATATATGATTCAATTTCGAGTTCGAGTTGTCGAGAGTACACCGTATATATCAGTCAAGTTCAAAACTTTGTTAATCACGTCTCGTCTTAGACAACCAAAGTGTATTTACGGTATTATGTGCTACCTTTAAGTTTAATAGTTTAATCTTAATTTAATAGCTATGTATGTATTCAGAATTGTGGAATACACCAATAAATGAGCATTGTTAAATCCAACCAAAGTGAATTGATGACGATTGCAGATAAAGCTCAGTCTTTGCATCCATGACATCTTATTCAAATGTAAACAGTTCTTCAAAAACGTTTTATATTGTTACAAATAGGCGAACAGAACAGATCGTGATTAAACTGTGCTGATTTGTAGGGTTGATCTTGATCTAAACTGTTCGTAAATTCACTATGGTTGATTTGTCGCTTAAATAAACATTTCAATATCAGCAACCTCTTTATAAAACGTTTATACAAAATAGATTCGTTATCGTTTTATTTTAGTCCTTACATTCGCATGTTTAAAAACAAACCGTCACGAAACATGTTGGTAATGCTTCGATTGCTCTTGGATCCTAGGTTCAGGATTGTAGTTTTGCCCAGCCCTTTTTTCTCAGTATGTAGCGACAACGGCTGTCACTCAAGGGTTGTGAGTTAGAACCCGAGCTTCGCCAACATTCTTTGCAACGTTTGACAAAAGTTACTTTGACAAGAGTCATACGTCTTAAACTAATGGGCTAACAGTCTAGTGGCAAACGTTCATGTGTAAAGTACCGGTGTGGGAAGGCCAGGAAACACACGAGTAGGTAACTGGCCGACTGATATGACTGAACAATTGTTGAACACAACTTTAAACCCCAATGTGTTTGCCTCGCTATCGCACCAGTACTCCGCTCTATATTATTAGCTGCGACTGGCTTCATTCCCTTATACGAGTACATATTATGATTTCAAATCAGACAAAACGTACGGTCGAACCGGGTTTTGAACTCACTATTCCTTGATCGATATCTCTCAACTTTACCGACCGAGCAATCGCGGTAACACTCATTCTATATGAACCGTTTGCACTTGAACAAAAGAGGCATCAAACTGGCTGTAGAGTATGACGGACATAAAATGAAACCGACGTAGAACACCAAACAACCAACACATTACTTAACCCTTAACCCTCTGAATCTATGCAATCCAATCTCATTTAAACCAGAAATTTACTGCGCTTCCTCGTATATATATATATATGTATCTGATGACCGTCTCATAATGACCCTTTAATTAAGCCAATCGAAGGGTCGCTTACCAAACTGTTTAGTTATTAAACAGTTTAGACACCGATATGAACAGCAGTGATTGTCGAGTCCCCGATTGTATAGCACTGTTTTTTTTGTATTATGCGATGTCATTAAACATAAAGAACGAACACGTGCTCAGGTGTACATCAGTGTGAATAAGGTCAACCGTTTATGCGTTAGAGTGAGATCAGATATACGTATTGCAAAGTAGTTAAGTGCAACCATAACTTTCACAAGTTCTTACGTGCTTATAGTACTAGTCTTCACTACAAAGCTATATACATTGAGTAGCGAACCGTGCTGACCAAGATCATACACCATTAAGGTACTTATCTTGATATAATTGTAGTTTTAAAAAGCGTTATAGTTACTAAGAGTTACCATGTCACGTGATATAAAATGGAGTGGTCACGATTTCGAGAAGCTCTCGATTCATTTTGGATATTGTTAATATAGATACATGACTATTTCAAAGTGGACTTTGCTGCAGCAAAGAGTAGCTGAATACTTACCAGTGGGTTTGCGTACAAAACAGGATATATATGGCTAAGAACAAGCGTAAGAAGATCAGCGATTCGGATTCAAATTCGAAAAATGGGAAACAAAGGAAAGGAGGCACCGGTCGGAATGAGAGTCAGTTGACAAATAGAAGACATTGCCGAAATAACTGAAACAAACAACATTTTATCGGATAAAGGTAATTTTCCTGAGTGTTGGTCTCCTGTCATACCAGTATTTCCATCTCCCGCCGGTCAGTCAGACGCAACCCACCACTCTGATAAAATTCCAAGTTCTGATCCTCAATTCAACATGGCTTTAAAATACAGTTCATCCGGACCAAGACACAGCGTCTAAACTCGGTTTAGTTTTATTTGCAGTTGAGTAAATAATGAAAAACCAAGATATTTTGAGTAAATTACTGGAGAACAGAATAGACAAACTAAGATCAGATCACATGGCAGATATGGACGCAAAAAAATGGAAGTTTGAAAACAGAAATGTCTATTGATCTAAACAAAGAAACATGTAGGATTGCTACATTATTGAAACGTGTTCACGAACTACAGTCGCGCATGATAAATATTGGGAGTAAAGGTACCGTTAAATCAGGTGCTTACGCTACTGGTAATTCATTAAACGACCCTGACCTCGCAGTAATATTTAGATGTCTCCAAGTCTGACATACAAATGACCCAAATAGCAGACTGTATATGGGAAAGTTTTACCGTGCTATAATACTTGTTGTGTCTTTTATATTATATATAAGCCCACTACATCAGATACGTATGAACATTCTTTATATGGAAAAAAGTAAACGTTCCATGGTATTGGTTGTGTAAGGAGATAGTATATATAATAAGCGTCTTCCGATGTTGAGGTATTACTTAATCTAGGCGCGGGTTCATTTCCTACATGTATCAATATACGGACATACATACACAAGTAATCAAGTAATCAAGGAATACAATCGTATCCATCCACTTTTGATACTATTCAACAAATGGAAAACTATTCAAATACGGAATGAATATTTAAGTATTATAATAACCTCACATAACTGCATTGTTTCTGGTATCGTATCAAAATAAGATTACCATGTAGCTTATTGACCAATCACTACATATTTGACAAATGTATCTCTTTTATCCAGACAAAAAATGGCTAGTTGAATAATGTAAGTTTCTGCAAAAGAAGTGGCCATATTGGTATTCAAATTATAATATTTAAGAGTTTTAAGTCATTACTTAGCCAGACTGCATATTTTCCAGCTAGGTTTGTGGGCTGAGAAGTAACTACTAGATACTACGAGTATTAATGTTTCTTCTCTGAATGTTGGCCCAAGAAGCCCGATAGACAATCATATTAAAAGGTTTTCGTAAATGATTACTACGCACTTATAGTTTAGTAACAATAGTTTAACTGCACTTTTTCCGTAATTATTTATTTTTAGAAAAGAAAATCCTTGACCTTGACCCAATGAGCTCCGAAATAGTATTTATTGGTATAAATTACTCACTTAATAATTTAGTATGTCAGTTGTAACTAACGATTTTGAATACATTATCGTGTTGCTATTTTTAGTAACAGTGGCATTGGCCTTGAACCCAGGAGCACCAAAACAAAAATCATATTAAAAACCTGCTCCAAGCAACAGATTGTCAACACTGAACTTGACCCCAGGAGCACTAACATACAAACTAATTATAACAAAAAGTGTGTGTCCAAATTTTTAAGAAGGGGCAATTATCCAGCCAAAAAATATGGCAGGGTTATGTGACTTGTAAAACATCGTCCATTGTATATTTAAGAAATAAACTTTTCTTTATTGTTTATTTCCATTTTGACATGACCCGACACCCTAAACAAAGGCAAAACAATGCACTATTTTGCAAACAAGTTTGCTCATGTGTGCTGTTCTATCTATTGTGACTACCCGCTGCATTATATGCATAACTGCAGAAAATCAATGATGCGAATAATGAGCGAAGGACTTTCATTGATTGTGACGCTATATATGTGAACACAAGCATTACTATAACTGTAAGACCTGTCTGAGATTCAATATGGGAAAATATTGTGTAGGAAGAGTTCCTTCTGCTGAGTTGCTCGAGCGTGCGAGTGCAGAACATCGCCGAATGAACGAGTCCCAACACAATAGTTTCCCTTAATAATGTGCAATAACCGTTTTATTGTATACCTTGATATTGTATTCGTGAAAATAATATAATCAATATTCCATTTCCTTCAAAATTCAATTTAAATTCAAAAGTAAATGACAAGAATAAATTTAATTTTGTTAACATTTGTGTACATTTATATTCCTTTTCAGTGGAGTAATACATCCGTTGCTATGTTCACATGTAAACAAATCAATCGCTTCGATCTAAAATATGTATTTTTTGGAGCTATGTATAATCAGACAATTTATATTGTAATTTGTTTGGAGGAATTAAAATACATGTTAAAATAGAGAATATATCCTTGTTGTGTGTTCTTTATTGTAGAAATCGTGTCTGAACTGTGAAACGATCTTACAGCCTAGACCGTTTCCTTTCTTGGTGTTATCCAAGTGAACGAAAATGAACAATGTAAACTAATCAAGATTGCATGTAAGTGTTATCTGGTCTATGTTTTTCAATTATTTAAGATATTGATAATTGATCGTGAAATCATTATTTGATTTCGTTTACCCTCGCCGTGCAGAATTAACTATTTGGCGAGCAGCTAGTCAACGACAAACAAAACAACCTTGTAGCGAACGTTCTTACACTCGATCAATAGTATTGACATACACGTCACATAATTACGTCAGAAACTACGTAAGTATTTACAAACAAAGAAACGCTATATATAGACCAGATTGGTTTTGTGTATGTTTATCAATTATTCATGGAGTGTCATCTATAAAAGATATACACAAAACAATATACTGCGAACAGTATCAGCACAGTTTTTAACTAGGACTATCATAAACTGGAACCTCCTTCCTCCAGACCTTGCGCAGATCACGTCTGTATACTGATTCATCAATTTCTTTTTCTGTACGTTCCTTGAAGACAGCGTCAGTTGGCAAACCACCGGAATCAACATATATGTTTACATCGATTGACAGATGGCGCGTCTCTTTGACAGCGAAAGTAGTTCCATCCTTAGCATCACTTGAAAAAGATTCAAGTGCAATATTAACCCGTGCAATACCAATTGATAGTGCATCCTTTGTTCGAATGGAACCTAATGGAAAAATATCAAAGTATACAATAAGTTAATATACAAATAAACTCTGCGTTACAAATGGTTTTTTAAACTGTCTATGACTAATTCGCGCACAGTACAGACTCTGATCAGAATATGCGGATGGGCTTAGTGACCTTTATCTACAACTGTCACAACTGCCTATCAGTTGTTTTAAGACAGCCCCGTTTATATGGACACTATTAAGCACTTAGGAATAATTTAATCATCTGTCCATTGGCAGTAAATAATACATCAATACTACCTTTGTGTTGTCTTGGATAGGTGTATTATTGATGAAACATTTTGAATTTACACATGAATGTAACACGGTACTTACATTGGGATTTGGAAACTTGGAGGAGAAAGAGGTGAAAACAGACGAGAAATTACTTAAACAAGTATGCAGACAAAAACGTTAGATAGAGCAAGGTTAAATGAAAAGTTTTATCGAGAAAATGTATGTATATGGGTTGATGGAACGAATTGAAAAACGAATGAATGAAGTGATATATCCATCAATCAATAATTCGATCACTGAAAATCAAGCTTAACAATGGTTTAAACTTAATTAAAGAATTAACTTGTAATATGACGGGATGGCTACTGGAGCAAAGCTTTACACGTGTCTCGTTGGACGAGCTCATTGGAGAAGACCTATAACTATAAATTAGTATCTAAGAAAGTAAAATTCCCTTTGGACATCAATTGTGGCTAACATCTTTAAGTAGTTTTGAATGTGTCTATCTGTGAATGGTTATCAAATTAGAACATAAACCAAATCTGCTTACCTCAACAATTAAGCTAAATGACACATAACGTTATTGTTAAATATGTTTGTGTAACCCTACATGTCGATAAATACTGATGGGATAGTCAACATTGTAAAACTGTGACATATAGATAATAATGAAAGCAACACACCTGTACCTTAAGGGAGATAACAATTGCAACCTTGTTAGGGAAATCAGTAATAGTTTCATCTGGTTATTTCCCCTTAATCATTGTATCCAGTTTCTCACCTTTTAAAACAAAATGTTTTATCTGATAAAACAAGATTAAAGCGAAACTTTTTATGCGACGTGCATTAACAATCACATGACTCTCATAGAAATATACGACATAAAATAAACATTGTCAAAAGGATACAAAATGTAAGATGCTTGACTTACTGCACGAATTTTGGAACATTCCAAGCACGATCCATTACAAAGAGAATACCCTTTTCAATGAAAATACATAGGAAATACCCTAATAAAAGGGATACACAACTAATTTGGACCAGATCCTTAACTTTATATAAAGACATGTTTATGACTTGCATGTTTTCCCATCAAATTTATGATTCGTTTAAGAAACTCAATTATGATAGGAACACTGATACGTAATTTGACATCAGAGGGCTATATAAGCCAAGGGGAGGCAGTCAGGTTGTTTTAATAATGATGTGTAGAATACCGGTAAAAGGAAGACAGAAAACACATTGTTAGTGGAATTGTCGCCGTGATGTCTCTTCAAAAAATCTTTTTAAAATCGCGTTCAAATTTCTGCAGCTAGTATTCTTGTTGTATATTTCTAAAACTTGCGAACAATTTTAGCTCTCATATTTGATATTTAATTATTGTTGGGCAAAACACTGCTTTTAAGCTGTACGGGTTTTTTTTACAGTATAAGCGTCTAGTTGTTTAACAAAAATATATATTGTTTCCAAAAGAATTTTAATGGATACGTTTCTTAATATCGGGAATTGTCTTTTATAGTTTGTTTACAACTATTAACAAACCGAAGAAGATTTTCAATAGTTGGCCACCTCAGGTGGTACATAACTAACTGTTTTACCATGTAAATCAAACGAAATAAACAATAGATGAAAAGTTGTCTTTACAAGTATTTACATCTATTTCATCAGATAGAAATCCACCTGACAAGTAACATCTATCAGAAAAGTGTATTTGTTATCAAGTACTGTAATTGCCGCCGTGATATTGATGGCTAAATGTTTAAAATGGAACTAAACCTCGATTGACAAGTTACATGTTGAGATTGTCGTAGTGTGTGTATACGTATATTATAATATCATGTTACTACATGTATCAATATAGTACATAGCCAGGCAGTGTGTAATAGGTGTACAAAAGTATTTCGATTTTATTTCAATCTTCTTCAACACACATTTACAATAACCCTTTACATAAAGTATAACTCTCTTACCTGAAAAAAAAAAAGTAAATGATATAAAAATAATTTGTGGACGATATAAATAATTATGGGTAATTCACGAGTTGCTTATTATGGTGAATAAGTCAGTATTGATATTTTTGAATTTCCGTCTAATTGCTTGGTATTAATGTTTTAAGTTGAAGTTTAAATTATTTCATCCATTAATTTAATATAAGCGTTTTCCTTTTATGCATGCAGGAACAACATTCAGAAAGACAGAGAGAGTTCAACATCGTACTTGTGCACGATGGAGGTAAAATTTAACCAAAGGCACAACACATCTTCTGTTCACTAGTTTGCAGTCTGACCTAAAAAGATCAGATGACCAGAACGTTACCAAGTCACATAATAACAAATAAAGACGACAATGTCTAAATTACCTGATCCATTTTCAACGGTCTGAAAATCAAACACGGTGATTACTTCAGCCTACGTGACCTGAAGCGACAACATATCGATTCAAACAACAATAACAACAGGAAAAGGGTTCCATTTAATATGGCACCAGTCATAGCTCAAAACAAAAACATGGAGAAAAACCGGACCGGGAGCGTTCGGTTATATGTGATCAGGGGTTGTTAACCCGATCCGATTTTCTTTTTTTACTTTATTTCCAAAATCTGAGAAAAGCCAACGACAGAAGTTCAGCCGGAAGTCAAAACGACCCAACAACATTTCGAATGTTGTTTCTTTAATTCTTGTAGTATTTAAAGGTTAAAAAGTTATATTTGTAAATAATAAGTAAAGGCCAGTATCTATTCATACCACTCTGTTTATTCGTATATTTAACCCTTTCCTATATTGAGACGTATTCTGAAGCCTTTAAAACAGATGGGTTTTGAAATGATTGTGTGAAATGGAGACATTGCTTGCATTCTTTTATTTTCACAATATTTTGAACTCTGTTTTAATTTAAAATTATCAGTTCATTAAAAGACTTAAAAATGTATTTAGGAATGGATTCAGTCTTTAGAACTAGGAACACAAACACTTAGATAAACAACAAAATAATCCACAATACTTTCATATTGTAAAAAGGGAAACATCTACATCATATTAAATATTTATTGACTAAGGAGATCAGATGACCAGAACACTACATCGTCACAGAACATCCAATAACGACGACAATCTCTGAATACCCCGATCCAGATAAACAGTTTGAAAGAATCAATCACGGAAATGATGCCAGTCTCCGTGACCTGATACGACAATATGCAATTGGTTCCATTTAAGATGGCGCTTAATCTTAAAGCAGAACCTGAACGAAAGACCACACGGGCGTACATTATCATTTGATCCAGGGTTGACAACTCTTTCACCAACAATTAAGGATAATTTCGCAGAAATGCCGAACAGAAAATTTGAGTTTGAAGAAATCAATCACGGAAATTATGTCAGTCTAACTTACATGTTCTACTGGTAACTTACTTAGAAAACGCCGTGATATAACTGAACAATTGTTGAAAGCGGCATTGATACCAAACACACGTGGATGAGCTTGCTCAGTGTTCACGAAACGGCCAACCCGGATGTGAAATAAAGCAGTCTTCTACATTGATACTGGCTAAAAACAAATCTAATAAAAACCTTACTTTTTATACAAATTTGACAACATCGTAGGTAAAAAGGAAAGAAAGTTCTCGTTTATAACAAGATGCCTAACCATCGTCTACTGTAAATTAGTCTGATCTTGTCTGTAACATAGTAAGGGTTAATCAATGTGTTCTACTGTTTTATTCAGTATTTCAGCATAACATCTACGGGTTTACTAGACCGTTTATTCCCTACCTAACATGTATTAGTACCCCATTTCCCCAATGTAAACGTCCTTTTAAATTTAATTAATTCTCAAAAATGCTGATAACAAAGTTACTTGTTATCCGTTGACACAACACGAACACCGTATGACCCTGTATCGCTGACCTGAATACTAGACGAGATATCAACAAACTGATAATGTTCTAGCAAAGATGCTGCAGTACCTAGTTATCCCAATGTAATGGTATTTTTCGATATTGATTAGAATGCTGAATACATTCTTATTTGTAAATCGTTGAGTACTACCAAACCGTGCTTTTCCTAGCTTAAATGCATCAGAACCCCGTTACCCCAAGGTGATTGCCTTTCTTCATTGTTAGAACATTGACAAGGACGATAATCAAATTGGTGAAGGTTATTTGTTGACACAACAAGATCATGATGTTACCTTGTATCGCGACATGAGTATCATGTAACCTTATTGTTTTCTTTTGTTATTAGTAAATTGGCAACGACGATAATCTCATTTGTATTTGTTTATCGTTGACACACAGAAGGCATCAATTGGCCACGTATCACTGACCAGAGTACTATGCCAAAGATTACCAAACCGTATATTACCTACCTTAAATGCATCAGAACCCCGTTACCCCAAGGTAATTGCCTTTCTTCATTGTTAGAACATTGGCAAGGACGATAATCAAATTGGTGAAGGTTATTCATTGACACAACAAGATCATGATGTTACCTTGTATCGCGACATGAGTACTTTTTGCCAAAGATTACCAAACCGTTTATGTCTGCAAAAGTGTCTTGAAATCAGACAAACATGTTTATAAGAGGAGAACGCCGTTAATGTTTCATCTTTCTTATGTCGCCTTGTTGCTAAAACTCAACTGATATGATTTCAACACACTTTTTTTGAAGGGTAAATTAAGAATCTTCAAATTATCTTGAATTTAATATAAATACAATTTCATTGAAGAACAAACTTAGTGCTTTGTCTTTTCATCCCCGTTGCTGATGCCTCATTGCTGTCATGCTTTTTTTATAAATCAACATGACTTTAAGACGTTTTGTAATGTGACCTATAACATAGTTCTATACTGACCTTCAATCAGACTAACACAATTACACTTTTAATTAAGGATAACTAAAGAAACAACATACAGTTAATTAATCTTCAATCAGACAAGCAGCTTCAGAGTGTTCAGGGATTTTCGACATTCCACTATCTTTAATTCGGAATGTCCGATATAAGGTAATACATAATGAACTTTGTATGAAATAATATTCCCTATTCGATACAAAGACCTATTTTGACACAATTGCACAAGCCAGCTTTAAAAAAAATGCGCGTAGATAAAATAGCGCATAAAGGGTAATTTCTCCATTTGGCACAGTATATATTCAATAACTAAAAATGTAATTTAATTTAAAAAGATATCTTAAAAGTGAGCATGGCTTAAATGAATGTCCTCTGCTGTAGACTTGCTTTACGTGGGAAAGAGTGTTTACCGTTTATTTAATACGGGATAATAACATGACACGTGTAAGGGTTGCCGTATCGAATATCGTCATATACACTTGTCAAACATATTGCGAAGTGTTCCGATTGGGCACATTGTTACGTGTATTTTCGCGTGACTGAACATAGAAACGAAAGAGGTAGTTTATGATTAGGAGATTTTTCTGCTAACAATGAACAACACGTTTGCTATTTGTTTGATGTAACTATATATTAATAAGGTACGCAAATTATTTCAGATTAAACGCATACACTATCCCATTTATAAAATAAATCTGCACTTGGTTATTCCATGAATGATAATGAATGTATAATTAATGTATATTGTTTTATGGCGCATCGACAGCTAAGGTAATATAGCGCGCATTTAAATTTAATTATTCATGATGCCTGGGTAAACAAACCAGTACTAGAGCAGTCCATCATTACCGTAGTGCCACGACTGGGGATCGAACCCGAGACACCCGGTTTCGAAATCCTCGACGCTAACCACTCGACCACAGCGGATTCCGAATGATAAGTGACACTGATATAAACGTTCAAGTGCGAACATAAGTCGAAATATATATATATATATACAAGTGTTTTCTGAAGCACCGTCACTATTTTAAATATTCTCGATAGCTAAAACCATTCCAGTTTTGTCACCATATACATGTTCATATCAACAGTATATTGTATAATATTCCTTTGTGAAGACTAATATCAGCGCTGCGTCTATCCGCGATGTGTTCTATTTACTTAACTTAACTATATTTTTCTGATATATGTTATGTTGAAAGTCTTCTTATTTTAATACGACTGAAAGACAAAGCAGGTACATCTCGTGCACACTTTAAAATGTGTGCACAGTTTTGCCCGATCAATTACAATTGCCAAAGACATTTGTTTCAATGGTTTCAAAATTCGTCTGTATTTGGGAATGTGATTGCTTGAAATTCTCTTCGTGACAATGCAATGCACTGTATTGCTCATGCATTCTATGAATTTTTCTTGAAAAATAATAATACTGTATTCATGTTTTCTTCTATGCTGTATATGTTTCGCTATTCAAAATGTCAAAAACGTGACATTTATTAGACTCTTCTCCCGAACAAGACGAATCGTGATGACTGTTCAGCAGTCGACTATTTTATCATGGAGGAAAAGGAGAAACCGCCCATAGGATGAAACGTGTCATGACTTCCCTGTCTAAAAGTCAAACCGCTAGTTGTCTATACTCCAATCATTTCATGTTTGAAGACACATTTTCGAATCCTTATTTGACCCTCTAACCCTATGATGTGGGTACTCAAAAGAGAAGACTCGATGAGACGATTGTTGAGTTCCCACAACTTAGGATATTGTTAGATTATAATAGAGAGTATGTGGGGGAACAGATCTGTTTACCCCTCCTTGTCTGGACCTATGCTCGGAAGGAATGAATGTCCATGCCACGATATAGATTTGACTTTAACACATTTGTTTAAAATACAGCGCATAACTTAACGTATTTTGTCGCCGTCATTTGTTCTGATCGTTGACAATGTAAAATGACAATGTCACAAATATACATTTTCATCAATTTCACAAATATCAAACGCTAACAATGTGATAATTGGTAGACAGCAAATTGGTGACCCCGGTTAGCTGTAGAGTTCTTGTTCGAATCTTTGGGTTACCAGAGTTATAAATACAATATGCACATAAGATGCAAATAATATGCACATAAGATGTACATACGATGTACATAAGACGTACATAACATGCTTATGAGATGTACATAAAATGCACATTAGATGTAGATAAGATGTTCATAGGATTTACATAAGATGTACATAAGATACTCTTAAGATGTACATAAGATGCCCATATTAAGAAGATTTAGGAGATGTACATTATATGCACATACGATGTACATAAGATGTTCATAAGATTTACATAATATGTACATAAGATACTCTTAATATACTCTTAAGATGTACATAATATGTACATAAGATGTACATACGATACCCTTAATATGTACATAAGATGTACATAAGAGGTACATAAATGCACATAATATTCACATAAGGTGCACATAAGATGCTTTTCAGGTAACCATTTCGATGAATCTATCCATCTAACATGTTGTCAGAAGTAATTGTTTCTCAGTTAGGCATCTACGAGATCTGTTTAAATTGACTTATTTAACAAGTAGTTTTCCTCTATCAAAACCAATCCAGGAACCACTCTTTTGTGCTGAGTCAATCCCAATCTACCCTCAAAAGAACCAGAACGGCAATGCATATATCCTGGATATTGTGTTTAAATGCGTTCACTGAACCGAATGGTGTTTTCATAACGTTTATAACTTCGACGTAGAGAAATCACTCACACATATTTCTAAACCGGTTGTAAGGGAAAATGTGGTCCGGTGGAGCTGAATACTGAAACTGTTTCCAATATCACAGAAGAGTGTTACAACGCGTGCCTGTCTGATTATACATTACTTAAACTGTATATAAATATAAAGTCATATTCTTGGAATAAAATTATTGTTTGTAGAGAATTATAGGAATCTTTCATGGCATGTTGCCAAGGATAAACGGTAACAATTGGTTGGTAATAATTCCACTACACTGGAATGCAACTTTCAAAGTTCAAAAAGTAGCAAGTGAAATTCCGATTGAAAGTGTCAACAATGAGTACAAAGGTCTCTTGAAAATTGACGATTCACAACTATAATCAACAAATCAAGGATTCAAAGAGAAAATCGGAATAAAGGATTGAGCTAAACCCCTTTTCAGTGCTTTATGAAATCAAAGAATGGAGAATGGAGAACGATTTTGAGCGTATGGAAACAGAAAGGATAACCGAGTAAAAACAGTTATTCGGGCAACGCCACTGATGGTTGTCCCAAATCCCGACAATAACAATTAGTTTGAGAATTTGCGGGCACTATAAGATAACGGTCAATCGCCAAATCAGCGAAGATCCCTAAAACAGAGGATTTGTTTGCAAAAGTTCACCAAACTAGATTAAACGTATTTTCTATTCAAGTTTTATTCTGATTTTAGGATACATTTGTAATTAAGTGAACATTTTAATGTTTCCTTTAGTGACCGTATACTTAATTTGTTTGTGCAATACTGATTGGCTTGAAAAGAGAGCTGTAAAGCTGCATCAGAAGAGGGATAACATGAGCTTTTATCTTCAATCAAGATATTCTCCTAAACAATTGGAATGATATAATCGAAACCTCATAGGAATGTTTCTTTGGTGGTCCTCTTATAAACGGTTCAAACCTAGCATTTTTTTCACGACCTTGATTTGATTATCTCCGAAATAAGCAGTTACCCATATGCTACTTATATATAATTCAGGGGATATGTTCAGGGTCAGGATTGCCCTCTGTTTTGGAGATGCAAACCCCTTTGTACATTATTACATTGTTTTGGTTAAGGCCTCTTTATACTACATGTATTTCGTCCAATGTTAACACAAACATTCATTCAAAATAGAAGCTGACAGTCAATGTAGTTTTTCAGAAAATAAACGAAAAGTATAATGCTGGAGATGATCAACAAGAAAACACATTCAACTGTTTTGGTAGATAACACATCTAAGTTTACTGTTATTATTTTATAAATTAATAATATTGCATTAATAACTTGTGTACTTTGAATGTGTATTTTGGTTTAGTACAGTAAATACATAGAAATAAACTGTCATGAATGTTCATGGTGAGATTTCTATATATTTATTTGTTATTATGATCATTAATAAAGTACCATTTGGACCGAATGACATATTTGATAGTTAAGTAAACTAATTTTCAGAAAACCAACAATAATTTATTATCTAAGAAATATTTAATCCTGGCCTGATGCATCATTACTTGGCTGTCATGGTGGGGATTATTTGTAGATAAATATTTATATAACCGTTCGGAATTCTACTTTCTACCTTAATACTTTCAGTACTTTGATTATAAATAAATTTGATAAAATATATGCATCTTTGGAAAATTTGAATTGTGAATGGAGAAATGGTGAACTCATCACTAAGTAATGATTTAACACCACCTTTTATCATTTAAATCACCCAATATCTAGATTAATTTTGCAATTTCATGTAACTGAAAAGAAACTCATTTCCCTTAAACACAAGTTAAATATGTTGGACTATGTATACACATATCTAAGCATTGAATGATCACAAGATAAGTAAATGCCCAAGAAAAAAGAATGGATGGATTTACTGATGTCCGTTTGATAACATATTGCATAACTGCAGTTAGCATTCTCCACTTGAACATAATGGGGAAAAGAGAGATGGTAAGATCAGATAAGAAAATTGTATATATTGTGGTTCCCTTTGTGAACCTTTAAACACGGATAACAAGTGTTGTGTAATGTTACAAACTCAATGTCACTATGCATAAACGTCACCATACGTTCAAACATAATATGATAATATTATTAACCCATAAATTCACATAAAAATAGTTATTTATGATTATACAATAATAATACTCTTAATAACACAATTTGATGTACACATAACCGCATCATACGACATTTGAAAACGTTGTTTCAAAAGGTAAAATTGTTCATAATGAGCACTTTCTCCATTTGCTAAACTATTTTCAATACTATTTAATTTTGCCAATACTCTTTTGAAGTCGTCTGCTGCAAGATAAATGTTAGAGGATAATAAATCGAAATAGCTTGTAAAGTGTGTTAAAAACCGATATCGCATGTTATTATGTAATTTTCATTTGTATGGTATTTAAACCCACGTAGCGACCATAACAGTGTGCTATACGACTAGATATGCACTGCCACGCTATGTCATATAAATGTGCACTACATTAATATATGCCCGAAACTTCTCTCTCTGCCTCGGTTGTTAAGTGGTAGAGCGTCCGAATCGGCGCAAGAGGTCGCGGGATCAATCCCCGCCAAGTCATGAATGATCAGAGATAAGGGCACACAGATACATCAGATCACTTTCAAGTTTTCATATTAGATTGTGTTAGCCTTGTTTTTCAATTGTTATGACGATAAATATGTTCATGAAGGTGTCTCCGTTTGGTAATAAACTACTTCTCTATACGAAAAGGTGTTAGGTCCACATTTTCTAATCCACTTAATCAGCCGAACCAATGGACTTGATTTCAATTACTTCACATATGATAAATCAGCAGCAGACGACGTCGAAAACTTGTATTCAAAACTATGTAACTGTCTTTAACTCGTTAATTCATGAAATCATAAAACTACAGAAGCTATTTGACAAGCAATACATGTATGTACCGCGGATCGAGTCAAGTAAAATGAAAGCACATCTGAAGTTTCCCGATTCGATTATCGTCATATATGGTTGTAGTCTAACATATTCTAGACCATTTATGCCTTGCAGATGTTTATTAAGTGTAGTTGTTTAATTATGTGTTATTATATATTGGTGGTAAATTGTCAACAAGGCTGTTTTTAGAAGGGATGTGCTAACCAATGAGAGGGCATTTACTGCACAATCTACTATGCAGACTAATCTGACATAAATGAACAAACTGACAGGAGTCACCAATCGGCCCAATGGGCTTCACAGATAGTTCAACTTTTCACTTGTTATATAACAAGTTCAGTCACAAGTTCTCAGTTGGTTGTTTTGTTGCCTGTATGTTTAGTTTTCTAGCTTTTGTAAAAAGTATGTAAACTAAACATAACTGTTTCTTACTGTCTCACAAATCATTAGCTACATTAGATAAACAAGTCTTTGTATATATGTGGCAAATGTAAAGCATCATATTATCTGTGACATACATATTTATTGGAATTATATATCAGCCAAACAAATTATATTTACAATTCAAACT
>JAUELF010175812.1:0-14589 GCA_031471495.1 Clinocardium nuttallii | reverse complement strand
TATTAGTCGATATATATGGACGGTGGACTGCGTCAAATGGATGCGGCTGTAATATACGATGGACATAACTTCATTATGTCTGCCAGGGGTTTTATCCGGCCATATATTTCATGAAATCGGACGGTGACGATAAAGCAAATGACTAGGGATGTAATACACGATGGACACAACTTCTTAATGTCTGTCTGGGGTTATAACCATCCATATACTTCATGTAAGCCGATAGTGACGATGGAATAAATGGCTGTGCTGTAAAACACGATGGACACCATGTCCTGTTGAATCTTGTGTGAATGACGTCACTGTTTTTAGCTCATTTCTGCTCATATCTACTATATTAAATGATGTTGGAGAATCCCAGGTTACACCCACATGTCCGTTATTCAGACTGATACGGCTATATGGCTTTTTATAACCTTTGATTAAGACGATATGTATCTTGCTGTCCGTTGGTACGGTGACATCAACGTGAGTTGGGTCTTTTTTTAGTACAGCTGCACTAAAAGGTTTTATCTTCAGTTTCGTAATTGATTTAAACACGATATTGTACATACAAACATGACCTTAGTTATTGTTATGATCACAGTCTGTTACCGTTATCCCTGAGTATGTATTTTTTTATTGGGAGAGGTTGAACCATTTCCTCCATGAACACACTTTCTCGAACCTCTGCAGCAGATGACTTTTGCTTTGAGCAATTTCTCCTTTTGCCATATTGTTTTCAAAACTTTTTCATATCTTTTGTATACCTACATCTTCAGAGACTGTCAATGCTTTTGCAACTTTGGAAACATAATTGTCAAAAATCTCTACAAATGAAAAAACAATTATTGAATTAAGCTGAAAACATTGTGACAAATCGAGAAATTGTCATGCTGAAATATTTTTTTCATTTGTCACATTTTTTTAAAAAAAAGTTGTCTGTTGCAGAGGCGTCAATAAGTGTCTGTATGTGGTAAATGTTTAACAAGAGGATAAGATGATAAGAGGATAAGATAATAAGATAATAAGATAATACGATAATAAGAGGATAAGATGATAAGATGATAAGATAATAAGATAATTAAGATAATAAGAGGCCCTAGATCGCTCACCTATGCAATATGAGTTGTAATGTGGTCAAGTAAGCTCATACAAGAGGTGAAATGTCAAGTATAGCCTTATTTGACACCAGGTAAAATAACCTTACCAATGTTGTGCGTCATTTGTCTACGACGACGACGTACGCCGGATGATTACAAAAGCTCACATTGCACTTCGTCCTTAGGTAAGCTAATACAAGCTTTAAGTACAACACCAATATTCACATACAAATTAACAAACCTCAGAATAGAGTGTTGATAGTTGATATTTCAAACGTTTTTGTAAGTAAACACGTTAGTGAAGCATGTACAAACTTCCCACAATGCAGCAGCTTGACCAGCAAGCTCTGGATTGCCTGTTGGTTTTTCAATCATATTGAAACTTCTGTAATCGTTGAAATGTTTCCGAAGTATGCACACACTTTCCACAATGCAGTAGCTGGACCAACAAGCTCTGGGTGGTTGTCCGTTGATATTTCAATAAGATTGCAATATGTTCTGTTAGTAAACATGTAAATAAAGCATGTCAACACTTCCCCAATGCAGCAGCCTGACCAAAAAGCTCTGTAATAGTGTATTTTGGTTTTTCAATTAGATTGAAAACTACTGTGTTAGCTAACATGTTTGTGAAGCATAACCAACAATGTATGGAGTGTTGCCTGTTGTCTTTTGAATCAGATTGAAAACTTCTGTGTTAGTAAACTGGTTAATAAAGCATGTACATTCTTTCCACAGACACACACAGTCTGGAATGATGTCTGTTTATATTTTAATCATATTGAAAACTTTTGTGTGCGTTTTAACACGTAAGTAAAACATGTACACACTTTCCAAAATACAATAGCTTGACCAACAAGCTCTGGATTGTCTTTTTGTTTTTTAATTTAATTTTAAACTTCTGTTTTAGTTTGAGTGTTAGTACAGGATGTACACACTTCCCACAATCAGACTTAACATTTCTGTGTTTGTTAAAATATTAATAAAAGAAGTTCAAACTTCCAACAATGAAGCAGTGTGACCAGTTAGCTCTTGTTTATTACTTGTCAAGATTTCAATCAAATTTAAATGTTCTGTGTTAGTTTATATGTGAGTATTAGTACACGGTTTCCACAATGCCCAGCCATATTAATTGTTGTCTGTTTACATTTCACTATAATCTGATGAATTGTGTTAGTAAATCTTCTCCCTTATACAAACCCAAATTAGTCGCATGACTTTTAAAAGCCTTTTGTTTGAGAAGGAGAAATTGCTAAAATTGAGCATTCTTTCCTATTCCTACATTTGTTTCAATTAGGTTAAAATTAAACGTCCTACTTTATAATCAAAATTATCATGGATACTATGTTACATGTAATATAATATCCTTGGATTAATCTGACAAGTTAGTAAAAATACACATTTCCAACAATGTATAAGCATGCGCTGGAATCTCGTCTGGAATTATTTAGAATTGTATAAGGTCTTTTTTTTTATTTTGGTCTCATTTTGTGGCCCTTTCTGTGTTTCCATTGGTCCTTTTAGTACTGAGAAGACCCATCGTCCCTAGTTAAAGGTACTTTTCCAACACGGACTCTATCTGCTAAACCTTTGCCTCCATTACATGAGAAGGCATTCGTTCATGCAATTCTTACATTCCAACGTATTCAAGTGTTACCACTATCCCACCTGATTGTTACTTCCAGTTCGACATATCTTCATCATCTGTTCCATATCCACTACTTAACACCCGAGATAAATCTGATTATGTACAATTTTTGTCATCATTCCCTGTTGTAGATCTTTTATTCCCTGAGTTCAAAATAGAAACCAAGCTTCCAACTAGTCTGACGTCTTTGATTGGTTCATCTGAAATGTCTAAACAAATAGGAGCTGATATTATATTGTCTTCTCTGGCAACAGGGCTTTGTACATTGTTTCTATGAATGCTCATAATTGAATTTTGGGTTTAATTGATTTTTTCTTGAATCTCATTTTCGTTTACAAGTGTGTCAACATCAACGTTTGGGTCTATTAAGCTCTCATACATGAGGAAAAAACTTGGGCTTGGACCTGCTATAGTTTATTATTTGTTTCATTGTTTCATTGTTGAGCTTTAATTTACAGTTGATCTTCTTTTTCGCTATTATGATAAACAATACATCATTGTTTCATGAATGCCTTAACATGATAAACATGGTCGGAGCCTTTGTTAACCTGTTCCCACTTGCAAACATATTTCGACGCATCTGCAGCGGGCGACTTTCTATTTCTATACAATTATTAAACCTTTATTTCTTGACAATTCTCTATATTTCTGTCTGGATATTCTTAAAATCTTCTAGGGTAGACTTCACCCAAAGGAGTTCAACTTTTTTATAACACATGCTTTAATATAAAGAGATTCTCCGTATGTTCTGCCTGGATGTTTTCAAAGGTTTCTGTTGAAGGTTTATATGTTCTCTATAGACAGGGAATTGCTATTTCAAGGTGGTCTTTATCACAGGTTCGACTGTATTTGTTGTAAGGAAGGGTTAATTTAGAAATTCTTTGCATGATCTGAAATACGATACAATATCAACACCCATCTGTTTCATTTAAAGATGTCTAAACTTGATATGTCAAAAAAAAACAAAAAAAAACATTTGTATTAATGACAGTACAATTTGAAACATTAAACAAATCAGACACCGGATATACTTTTGTTTTTTATCACAACGTAATATGGTGAAAGTCATTGCTATAGAACAACCAGACAGCTTTGAAAACGTCTCGGCAAAAATATGAAAAATCCCATTAAATGAGAGTTAAATCTTTAACTATTTTACTATCATTTAAAGGGAGATTCCACGTTTCTGTAGATTTGTTGTATGTTGTAAATGGGTTAACTGAAACAACAAGTGTACTATATTTTACAACAAATACAGTCTAAAAAGAGTTATACAATGTTATTTTGGGGGTTTTACAATCGATTACAACACATTTTCAATTATAACATGGACATGTACCGATGTGTGTTATGCCTTTATCACACAAGTTCTCAGCACAATAGTCTATCGAAGCAACTAGCTTCTCTGTGCATCTACCGTTAACCCATTGATGGAAGACGAATGACGCTTATTGCATTGCCCTTTGTGAACTACCAATTGAATTACCAGGAATCGCCTGTATTAAAAAGTGCGAAGACTGATTTCCGTCATTTGATATCAAGTTATACTTGTCTAACTATTTCCAACATAAGGGCGCTTTCTGACGCCTCTGTAGCAGACTATTTTTTAAAAAAATGCGGCAAATCGAGAAATTTAATTTTGTCACAATAAGTTTAACTCTATTCTAAATCGTCCACCCCAATGATGATTTTAAATTCGTAAGCTGTATATTTATTTTATGTGGAAACTAGTTCAAAGTATCGAAGAGTATGTTAACACCAACCTACCTACAAAATCGACATAATTTACCCGGATTTGAAGCTTTAATTCTACTCACTCTTTGAAGACGATTTCTTACTAATCCTATCGTAAAACGACACTGTATGAGGGGCGTGTCTGAAGATAAAATATCAATAGACCCTACTCTCAGACTACTAGTTTGATTTCTAATCAATTCTAATCCTTAAGTATATTTTACAAAGATAAACCATGTACTATGAAAACGACGTCGCGTTAGCAGTTTAGCGTTATACACCGTTGGTAATTTACGCCTCATCTTAGAAAACTCGTTAATTTAAAGTGATAATACATATACACTCATTAGATATCCTCTTTATATACCCTCAGGAATGTGTCCCCATTCTATTGCCTACTTATTTTCTAAGCAAGACATCATCTGTCCGTGATTTTAAGCACGTACAACAATTCTAAGACAGTCCTAAAGTCATTGGACAAGCGTCATTCGTTTTCCACCAATCGACTTACAATCGACTTGCAGTCTATGTGGAAATCAGTCAGTTGCTTAGTAAACCTGTTGTGTTGAGAGTACGTGTGTCAGAAAGCCATTAAACACATGATTTAGTTGAGTGGCAGCCTTGATATGATAATGTTTTTTTTCTTAAATGGCCTTAAACTCAAACCTATTTATTAATCAATATGTCTTTTTATCTCTTACTAAGACTCTTGCAGTTTTACTTTTTCCCTTTTAAACCTCGCGCTAAGGCCACACGGTTTCAATACCTTCAGTACTCTGGCAAGCAAAAACGAGTCATACCTCCGTTTATATCGTGAACAATCGATTGAATAGTTGGTTGGGGTTTAACGCCGATTACAACAATTTTTCATTC
Source organism: Clinocardium nuttallii (assembly GCA_031471495.1). Classification (NCBI taxonomy): domain Eukaryota; kingdom Metazoa; phylum Mollusca; class Bivalvia; order Cardiida; family Cardiidae; genus Clinocardium; species Clinocardium nuttallii. The sequence goes on along the minus strand of JAUELF010175812.1, from coordinate 9,255 downwards.
ATATCACGGAGGCCAGTTCATCTACTCATATGTTGCTTGGCTTTCTCATACCAGTACTTCATACAACATTCTTTCCAATCGACTGGCTGCTTTTCCACAAAGACTGATAGCCCATTGGTTGAATACGAATGAAACTTGTCACAATGACTTTTGTCAAACTTCGGAAAGAATGTTGCCCGAGCTGGTTCGAAATCACAACCCCTGGATTGACAACCCACGTCGCTACCAACTCAGCCTTGAAAACGGTGTTTAGCCCCAAGCAATCAATCAATCAACGGAATAATGGCTGGACCCAGATCGATGTGCTTAAAAACTCTTGCGAAATTTTTGGTAGAGTCATTTTAAATCAGGAAAGTTAAGCTATACGGAAAATATTATAAGCCAAGCCATATATGTTTTCAATTATTGTGTAATTAGATTAAACGTCATTTTTATATGTAGTTGTATATGATTTGTATATTGTGCATAATTGGCAAGAACTCTAGATATCAAAACAAATTTGTTTCCTTTTAGGTAAATATTAACTTCTTTGTATGAGATATAATGTGTTAACCTTTTCCTGTATGCAGCTCAATTGCAAGTTTGAAAACATGTGTACCAAAACATAAAAACATCATATTATTGAAGGTACAACTATGGACAAAAGATGAAAGCCTTGTTGCCAAAGGAGAGATAATCATAATGAACCGTATTACGCCATGATGCTTCTAGATAAATGTACTGATTAAACTCGCATACAGAACATGTTATCTACACTTGAATCTTTTTAATGTCATTCATTCGGACTTATTACGTGTATGCTAATTTATATAATAAGCCATAGGTCTAAATTACTGAACACACATGTTGTACAGTGTATATTGGCTAGTTAATATAGCGAGATGGGATATACAAATATTCATGAAGTTACCGTGTCTACCTATTTTTCGAGTGCAGCGGTTCGATTGTTTAGTGTTTAACGTCGATATCAACAATTGTTACCAGTTCTACTTGTTCAGTATCCCTTTCCCTCATATAGACGTTTTCTGATGCCTCTGCAGCAGACTGCTTTTTGAAAACATAGTGACAAATGAAGAAATTGCTCAAAACGAGCATTTTCACCTTTTGCCACAATATTTTCCACTTTAAGTCATAGGTTGTCCATTCAAACATAGAGATTTTCTATTTTTTGACAAAATATGTTCAAAGTCGTCTGATGCAGAATTGTCGTATGAGGGGAAAGGGTTAACGTTTCATCCTGATATTAGCTACTCAATCGTAATGCTTACCCCGCAACCCTTAGCACTAATAGGGAGGGTAGCCATTGCGATAATTTTTTAAAGTATTTTGTATGACATAGCCGGACATCAAACCCGCGACTTCCCGCACCCGAAACGAACGCTCTACCACAACAACACCGAGACGATTGAGTGCAGTGGACCTAATGATGTCTCCGAACATTAAAAACTTCTCTTCACAAATATGGAAACTCTCAATAAATCATAGAGCTTGTCCACTCTTGTCAAAATACGACAGCAGACGTCTTTAAAAACATCGGGGGGAAATTATGATTTTTTTTTAATAATGGTATTATTATTGAAAAGAGTTAAACAATGTGTGGCTAAAGGAGAAATTACTCATTATGAGCAATTTCTATATTTGCTACAATGTTTTTGAAAGTCGTTTGCTTCAGAGGCGTCAGGAACCATTTGTATGAAGGTAATGGTATTATTTATATCAATGATAATGAAACATGTTTTGGGAATTCGATCGAATAAGTGACATGAAAATACGACACGAGGCATGATGTTTATCCAATACATTAAAATATAATTCTCCCAAAATTTCAAAATAAACAAAGTTTAAATCAAGAAAAAAATTAATGGCTAAAATTATAGTGATCACACGTATCAGAGTCTCCAGAGGCATTGTTTGTTTGGTATTTTACGCATTTTTACGGAAGCGCTGGAGGGACATCTTTGACTAAACAGTAATTACTTGCAACTTATTATTCATGACTTACAACTTATGACTTATGACTAAACACTTAGAACTCAAGTATCTGTATAATGTTTACTCATCGGTCAAAATGGCGATGCTTTTATATAAAATGATGTTTCATTTTCTTTGGAGTTTCATAATTATTGTGATATTTGGGAAGTACTGGAATGACATCTTTTATTAATAGTTATTAGCTACAACTTATGACTAACCACTAAGAACTCAAGTACCTGTATAATGCTTACTCATCGGTCAAAATGGCGTTCCTTTCATATATAATTATTGTGATCTTTTATACGTCCGTTTCATGTGCAGTGCAGCATATTTCCCGATACCTGGAACAGGACTGTCAAACTGATACAAACGTGTTTTGACAGATTGAGATACAAGGAAAGTGTGTGCAAGCTGCTTGTGCGTCATATATTGTGCGTCTCTTTGAACATGTATACGTCAATTGAAACGAATTCTAAAGAAAAAAAAAGTACGCAGACGACACCTGGTGTATAACCCATTACCAACTAACGATATTAATTACGCTGTAAAGAGTGAACTGCAAACTAGTGGCTGCTCTCTTGGATTTAGAGCTATGTGGCATAGGTTGGTAAATGATCATATAATGCACGTTAAGCAAGTATTGCGAATAATTGCATACTTTCATATTGTTCCGTTCACTTTGCATTTTTCGAACATGACCGGTGTCAATGAGTTATCATGACCGAAGATAAGGATGTGCGAACATTCCGCATAATTAAAATGCTACGGACTTGAAACGAATTCTAAAGAAGAACAATTAACGCAGACGACAGCTGGTATATAACATTTTGCTAATTAACGATATTATTGACGTTGTAAAGAGTGAACTGCAAACTAGTGGTTGATCTCTTGGATATAGAGTTATGTGGCATAGGTTGGTAAATGATCATAGAATACACGTTAAGCAAGTATTGCGAAGTTTTGCATTCTTTCATATTTCTCTTTGCTTTGAAGAACGTCGTCATGGCTTTTCGATCATGTGACCTTGAACTTTGGACCCAAAAATGTTCAGGAGTCACTCATTTATCAAGAATCATGTTTGTATGAAGTCTGAAGGTTTACATTTAAAATAGTACAATGTTGAACATGGTACATAATACAACGGACAGAAACGATGTGACAGCCAGGATTCCAATTCAGCTCCCACTTTACTTGACTGAGTTTGTTTGTGTAGAATAGAGTTTATCCCATCACCAGTATGTATTGAATGTATGCCATTGAGTTTAAATACATTGTGAATGTGTATAGGATGAATTGGAAATGATTGATTTGATCACTTTTAGTATTTTGACCTTGTTTGAAAGAGAAAGTAGAGAATGCTAAACACCGGTTTGTCCGGGCCCATTTGTCCAAAATGACGGTAACCATTTTCGCCTGGTGAGTTATTTCTTGCATAATGCATGGCCCCACATTTTCTTTGGATTGTTTAAAAGCTAAGAGGTAACTCTTTTCAATGATGTATGGTATTTTACATGAGCAACGCTTAGAAAGTGTGAAAATTGAGGACTGAAACTGGTCGAATTACATGGAAACAAAGAAGGAATTTATTTGGTGTATTGTAACCTAAACAGAAAAAGAACGCACAAGCTACACTCGATTACCAATTCTATATCTTTTAAAGAACAATGTTCCAGCTGGTTGATTACAATGCATTACGAATTCAAGGAGCTGTCGAATGCTTAGATATATACAACATTATTGCACAAATTATAATTCATGGAAAAGTACTGATTGTTTAGATTTAAACAAAGCCTTTCTGATATTAAAGTAAACTGATATGCACATGTTTCGTTTCTTTGTGTTTTCTCATATTGATCGCCGTTTATCTTTTTTAAAGATTTTTCTTGTTTAAAATGCGTGAACTATTGATGCGTCAAAATGCGTATTTATGGGTTAAGTCTGATATTTGTAAATTGGGGTCAGTAGAGTTAATTTGAATTTTAGTTTTCAACTCACAGCATAGTTAGATGAAGTTTATCTTAAGCTTTTCCCACATACATGCTATCTGACGCATCTGCATCAGACCATTTTGAAACATTGTGAAAAAAGTATGAACTACTCAACACGAGCTCTTTCGCCTTTTATCACAATGTTTTCAACTTTATTTGCAGTTAATCTCACGTTTAATTTAAGTATTTCAAAAAGCTTTTCTTTTCAAATTTATTTTGGTGAAATACAAATTACATTGTAAAAGTGTCGCATCCGAGACCGTTTGCGCCTAAGAAATATCTATAATAACATTTGATATACATCGATTATAATTGAAGCGTCACTTTTATTTTGTTCTTTGTCTATGTGATATTGACAACGTTTATTCATCTTTAATAAAGACTATTTAAATCATTTTTCTCGAAAATGAAATATACATATTAAAGATAGATATAATTTTATTTTGTGGAGCCGTTTGCACCTAACGATAACAAAAGCGTTATAGCGTGTTAAAGGTACAACTACTCTTTATTTCTATATGGTAAATTATCCCCGATAGCAAGGGCAGGTGAAATCATTTTTCCACTTGATAAACAATTGCTTAAATTTAGACGCCCATGTCTTTCTACAATTTTGCATCCTGCTTTCTGAGCATATGAAGGCATTGTTTAGGATATCTTGTAGTAGGCATTTCTGTAAGTTTTATCCATAACAGGGACGTAGATCTACGTCATTGGTCATAGTGACAGAAAGAGGATATCTACCGCATTCACTTAAAGCGGAACAATATATAATTTTAATTCCACTGCGTTTCAGCTTAAATGTCGCAATGGGCGTTCCAACGCACGACATTGATTGAACGGCACTCCGATTTACTAAATATCGGCACATAATTTATTGAAATACGTTTAACCTGTAGTAGAAATGCTGATCGTAATGATTTGCAATTCTTAAAAAATCTCATGTAAATTTTTAGTAAATTAAAAATTATGTAATTACTTTGAAAATATTCCAGAAAACATTTCATTAAATATCGTGTATTATTAATCTGAATCGTCATGGCAGATGCATTTTATATTTATCATGACACAGGTAACATTATACTTTATAATTCGGTTTTATAGATGTTTAAATACCAATTCAAACAAGACAGTAGTAGCGTTTTCTTTAACCACGCTGTTTCGCCATTCAATCATACGTTTTTAAATATGTCAACGACTGTTTATTCACGTTTCGGTTGGAAACTTCTTACGGTCAAGGTCAAAGGTCACACATAATATCATGCTGTTTCTGCTAGTCAAAAACGAATTTCATGGATGATGGGGCTCTATTCGGTCTTCCGATTTTCCGATTTAAGACTATATATCAGATTCTTACTCGATTTAACACGTATCGAACATTCAATACATAGAATAATTGCATTAAAATATCAGTGTCACTGAGCGCACTCGAATTCTCCAATCTTTTCATTAACCACTATTAAAATAGTGGAAAATCCGATTCGACTTGGTTCAATTCGATTTAATATTTCGGTCTGTAGATCTGATATGCGTTTTTTTGGACAAAACATTATGGAAACCCCGTCATACCTTCATTTAGAAAATGTTTAATGGATTTATTGTATAAAACAGTACATAACTGTAGAACGTCAACGACCGTAAGGTTAGCTGGAGCTATCATCTTCATGATTCATTCAAAACGGCTGATCATGGCCCAATTGTGGTCACTCTTAGAGACAAATTTCTGCACATGCTTTGTTATTGCTAGACCCAATGTTAGTCATGTTGTTTTGTTTAACCACTTTAGGGCATTACGGCCATTTTGCTACATCTACTATTAGTTTTGTTTCTCAACTTTGTTATTGTTTTTGTGTGTGTTTTAATGTTTGACGCTGCTTTCAACAATTCTTAAGTTATATCACGGCGTGTACTGGGTAAGTTACCAGTACTATTGTTCCATTTATCATGACACCAGTCAGTCAGTCGTAATGCTAAACCCGCAACCCTGAGCGGTAAGAAGGGTAGCCATTACTACCTTTTTTTAAGTCTTTGGTATGACCCGACCGGGGATCGAAACCGCGCGCGGCCTCCCTCACCCGAGGCGGACGCTTTACCACAAGGTCGACGAGGTGGTCCAATGTGTTATAGGCCCACTGGTGAAAGATATTTCGTATCAATCCGAATTAACTAAACTTTGTTCCTTTCTTACCACCTTCAATTACTACAAGATTGTATGTATTCATAAATGTTAAAAACATTATTGAAATCATGTTTGTTTGCGAGCTGGAATTTGCATGTACTGTAAGTTTCTAAGATGATCTAAACAATTGTTATTTTGTGTGCAACTAGACTTGCTTTTTAGATTAAAATTGCATGAGTTTGGGTACTAATTGTGGTTGTTGTTGTTGTTGTTGTTGTTGTTGTTGTTGTTGTTGTTGTTGTTTCTGGAAAGCATTACGTCGAAACCAGTATTTTGCCGTTCTCCTGATCACAAGGTTCAAGATATATACAACAAATATTGACCTTGCGGTTATATGCTCGTATGGAACTTATCTCCAATTTAAAGATTGACATTTTCTAGTTGGATCGACATACTGACAGACAGACAAACGGAATGGTGAAACAAAAATATGTTCCAGCGACATATGAGAATATTCAACACAAACAATACGCCCTGTTTTAACCACAATTCCCCAGTAGCTGCGAGACCGTTGGTACCATTCTTCCATGTCACGTATAAACAGTAGGACGCACTCTCTTTGAACGACAACAGCGATAGTGCTTATGTAATAATAAGTTCACATGGTATGATGTGTTTACAGACTTCCTAACGCTTGACTACAGATGATTAAATCTACAGCAAACGACTTAAATAGTGATGAAAACATTGTGGACAAAGTTGAACTTGCTGATTGTCATGCATCGGTTAAGGTTATTTTAAATGTGTCTAAAAGGGGAAAAGGTTAAAAGAATAACTGTAAGTAAATGGCGTGTTATTTAGTTTAGAGAAATACAAATTGATTCATGTGTAAAAGCATTTGTTGAAAAGGAGTAAATGCTCATTGTCAGCAATTGCTCCGTTTCCAAAAATATTTTCAATATTTGTATGTAACTTAGTAGCTTTAACGAAAAAAAACTGTTCAACACTTTCCCCCCTTTACAGTCGCTTTTTAACGCATGTTCAGCAGACGGCATTAGAATACATCGTGACAAGAGGAGAAATTGCGAATCGTGATCTTTTTCCATAACGGTTTCAATTATTTTCCATGACTGCTGTCTATGTTTTCCCTTAGATGTTAAGCAAAGTTGCCCGTTATCATTCATCTGTTGCAAGTTATTAAACATGTATCTGAAAGGGGTAAAGGGTAAAATAATGTCTGTAGTAAAACGTTTTTATATATTTTGCATGAAACTAATTAATTTGAAACGGGTTTGAAAGGACTGTGCGAAAATGAGGAATTGCTCATTGTCAGCAATGGCTCCAATTTTCCAAAATATTTTCAATATTCGACTGTTATTGTATCACGGAAAGGTTTCAGCTACATGTATCATGGAAACGATGTAATCTTTCAACCGTTTTGTGACGTATGTGCAGCTGACGCCATTCAAAAACATCATAACAAAAAAAAAGAAATTGCTTATCGTAGGCAATGTTTTACTTTTGCCGAAATGGCTGCAACTCTTATCAATAACTATAATGTTTTTTACAATGATTCGCGTACTTTCTCTATATGTAATCTTATTCGACTTTTGTATATTTGTCTCGGTCACAGCATGGTAGAAGTTTACTTACATGACCGACAAAGGTCAATCATAGTTTAAAGCGTGTTTCACTCGTTGGAACTCTTTTGCACATTTATGCACACGGATGAATGTTTGTTATTCAGTCGAACCAATGAAATCATTTAAAAGCAGATGGCAACCAATCAAACACTCGTTTTTTGCGGATTTATAATTTGTTGCAGCCGTAAGTCGACCTTCCGAAGGCTAGTAATGGGAAATGGCGCGAAAAGCACCTATCCCAAAAATGATTAGCCCTATGTCAATTAGCTTAACATGTTAATAATAACTGTAAACACTATTGAAGAACACGAACAGACCATTTATTCGACAAGTACATAGTACATATTCACAATTTCTCAATAAATATACATTGTATACACTTAAACCACACCCAAGTTATGACAATGGCAACAACAAAAGATTAAAAGAAAGAAATTAAAAAGTGAAATATGACTTAATTTAATATCCGTGTATTTAATAAATGGTGCACGCGTTACAGAAGTCTTGACTGTGTAAACATGTATGACTACATGACTATCTTATATCTGAGTGTCGACAAACGTCGGTGTGTTTATGGCAAGTGTCGGTTATATCTACCTGTACTTTGAGGATTATTATATTATTCACAATGTAATGTAAACCGTTATGTAATAGGTTGGTGAACAGTACAGTTTATAATTGACTAGACAGATGCACCGATTGATCTGGATTAAGTTTGATCACACCACCCCAATTGGTGGTTTTCCGTGGCGTCCAACCCATTTAAGATGGGTAAACGTGTCATTATATTGAAATGAAGAACAATGTACAGACACTTTAATTTCCATTTGAGTTAATTATACACACCTAATCTTTTTTTTACATATGACTATCTATTTTGAGATATGTAACAATCGTCTGAAAAGAACGAAGTTAAAAACAAACATGATTATTTAATGTCACTTGTACAGGTAAGATGCCATAGTTCACAGTCAGTTCACAGTTAACCTGCACCGATGTTTCCGAAACCTTCCACATGGACGTGTTATTTATACTTTACGATACTAGACACACAGTTATGGGACTAGAGTAATTCTTCTTTCTCCAATGTAGCTAATTGCAAGGGAGGAATGCTGCGTTGAAAGTCAGGAAACGACCGGTTGTATGATCTGGTCGCCATGATACGATTGTTGTAACGGTCGTTTAGCTCAATCAATTAAAATATACCTTTGTATCTCCCAAACAAGACGTTGTCCTGATACACCTATCATTTAACCCTTTTACAATACAACAAATCAGCAAACACAATGCAAAGAAATGATAAATCTATAAATGAAAATATAATTATTTAATAAAATTGAAAAACAAAAACCGAAAGAAATAGTTTCTTCTTTTGCCACAATGTATACAAAATAAATCTGCTGCATATTTGTCTACATGTGGGAAAGGGTTAAAACATTTGTGTTACAAAATACATGTATGTTAACAGTTCTACCCAGTATACATTATAACATTAGGAACCAGTTCTGAAATGTTCTTTTTCACTTCTGTC
>JAUELF010175701.1:0-14590 GCA_031471495.1 Clinocardium nuttallii | reverse complement strand
ACATAGTGACAAAAGAAGAAATTGCACAACAGGTGCAATTTCTCCTTTTGCCACAATGTTTTCCACTTTAAGTCATAGGTTATCCATTCAATTATAGAGATTTATATGTTTTGACAAAATACTTTCAAAGTCGTCTGCTGCAAAATTGTTGTATGTTTCATTGTTCATTTTCACAATAGGGTCATTGATATTCATCTTACCTGAGAAAGAATGTTGTCTTTTACTCCAGATTTTTTCAAAAAGTTGGCAGCATCTAGGGCCCCAATGCTTCCAGAATTACTTGGATCTGCCTGCAATAAACAGTTAAAGTGAAGAGCTCCATTGTACGTTATTCTTGCAGTAACATAGTATAACGTTTCTTGATACATGAAAATCAAACTTAACCTTTCCCGTCTGCAGACAAATTTTTACATAATCACAGCAAAAGACTTTTGAAAACATTGTGGCCAAAGGTGAAATTGCTCAATGTTTTAATTTTTATTTAATAAAAGCTAGATTATAATTTATATGGAGATTTTCAGGTTTTTGTCAAGTGCTATGTTTTCAAAGTTGCTGCAGATTTGTCATATGTGGGAAAGGGTTAAGGCTTTTGGGAACAGCGAAAATCCCGACCAGCCTTCACTTCCGCAGTCTAAGCAGGATCTTGGCTTCTCCCCATATAGTTGTACAAGTAACCTAGACAGTCAATAATGCCTCAAGTTTGTATAGGCCCAAGACTTTACAGACTACAGGTTTCAATTATGTAATACTAACAGGGCTATAATACATAAATACTGGACCGTTCTAGTTTTCACATGGTAACAGCAAAGATAATATGACCTGTGTGAAGATAGGTGTCTACAAAGTGACTATAAATAAGTGAAATATACTTAAAGTCTTGTGACAGACCTGTTTGTAGTATGCCTCAAACACGGGTCCATGTTTTCCAACAATCTGAAAATATTAATACATGTATTATAACTTTGTGACAAAAAGTTCCTTTGTATCAGCCTACATGTAATTGATTTAATCACTCTTTCTGATTAACCCTTTCCCTCATGACAATTCTGCAGCAGATGACTTTGAACATATTTTGTTAAAACATAGAAAATCTTTATAATTTAATGGATATATAACGTTACTATGACTAAAAGTGGAAAACACTGTGGCAAATTAAAAGGAGAAATTGCTCGTTTTGAGCAATTTCTTCTTTTGTCACTATGTTTTCAAAAAGCCGTCTGATGCAGAGGCGTCAGAAAGCGTCTATATGAGAGAAATGTTAACAACAACTTTCATTGTGAGCTCAGTTATTGAGTTCACAGCCTTTCTCGTGTGATACTGATATTTCAATGTTTTCGGTTTATCACCTTATCTACGACAATAAACCAGAGCATCACAAATGATAGTAATCCCCTCGCAATTATTTTTTCATACAGATGTATTAATAATAATGCCACTGTGACCTTTGACCTAGATCAGTGAAACAAAAACCTGTCCAAGCTCACTTTACAATAATCAAGTGTATGAGATATGGAGGAATTATGTCTCTAAATGAAAGTGCTAGAGCGATGTAGTTGTTTCATACAGACACAAGATGTGTTAGTCAATGTGACCTTGATCTTTGAACTTTGAACTTGGTAAAATGTGAACCCCTTCAAACTCTCTTGACACTGAACCTGTATGGAATATGAATTTCGCACCAAAAATGAGTGCTAAAGCGATGAAGTTGTCTTATACAAATATCTTATAGCCACCATGAACTTGAATATTGACATAGGTGGTGGAATGCAAACTTGTACAAGAAGAGATAATTGTAAAAATATGATTTAAGTTTCATAACAATCGGATAAGAAATACAGTCGCAGGAGTGATGACATTCGTTTAGCACTATGAGAAGGGTGAAAACTTATCTACGTAACGGTCAACCATAACCACCGGTAGATTATCCGGGCTTGGTTTGTTGAAAATTCACCGTGATTGTGACATGAACACTGATTTAGTGATAGATACGCTTGCAAGCAAAAGGAGCGACGACTAGACCTTCTATTTCATGTGTAGGCTTAAAAGAAAAACCTAGTATGTATCATCTGTATGTACAGTAAAATCTTGTTGGCTCGAACACCCTGGAAAACTCGAACTCCTTCCTCGGCCCCGGCCAAACCCTTATGAAATTCATGTTTTTAACCTGAAAAACTTGAACCCCTTCTCAATCGAATTCTCAAACTAAACACGGTCCCTTCGGCCACATTAACTCACTAAGTACACATGGATAGGTTGAAGAGGTAATTTGTTACCTTTTTTGGTTGACTATTTTCGCATCTTCATTATTAGTCGTCGGGCAGAAGCCCGCAACTTATATTTTTAAAAGCATTTCAGAAATCACATGGGAGGATAAATTGTTATTAGATAAGAAAGAAACAAATTTAAATGTTTTGAACATATTCCAGTTGCATTTGTTTAAAAACACCAAGTTATGACACATCTTAAATGAAATAAATAATCTGATGTTTTTAGTATTTGCAATTTCTTTATTTTGACTCGCATTTATGGTTTTTTGTCTCATTTACGAAGACAAAAGAGTCCCTGTTAGACTTGCTACAGACTGTAATGTGTCAATATCGAATTACACTAAATGTTATTTTCATGTTCAAAGAGATGTCTTGATTTGTTTAGAATTCATTTACATTTAATTATGTTAATCCATGTACATGTATATATCTAAAATAGGAACTTTTTCTAAGCTAAAAATAGTAATCCATCATCGATTTTCGCGCATGCATGCGCATTTCGATATGCAGAAACGAGCACTTGGTCAAAATAGCTGCTAGCACTAGCTGAAATAGGTGCTTTCGCCAAGGTACGCGTATACCGACTTTTGATCAAATCATTTAAGCGCTTTAAATTCTTAATGCTTTTTCTAAGCGTTTAGAATACTTTGATTATAATCGGCAGAACGAATAAATCTTGCAAAAAATCGATCATTTCTTTCGGCCAAAGTCAGGTATTAGTAAATGACCCACGGATATTGGTTGTTACAACGTAACTGATTCATCCTATTATTCTTCATTCGTATTACATGCAGCTCAACATTTGATTTTGACAGTTCGTTCGTCATGAATTTGACGCGCTTCAAGATTTTGACGGCATGTTTATGTTTTGTTCATGGAGTAGATTACTTACGGTGATGGAACATGCAATCAAAAGCTATTTAACTCTTTCCATACATGTCTGAAGCAACAATGAAAACCTTTAGACGTTTAAAACATTGAGAAAACGATTCCTGATCAAAAGAAATCCTGACATTTGTATGTGGAATTTCAACAACCCTGGAATAAGTAACATTATGTGTACATGTTCAGACTTATGAAAGTCAAGAATGCATGTGTGTTAAAAAATAAATTGATGCAGTCTTTTCCGGCAACATTGATGCCTTGCATCAACTTTCTCTTGTTTATCCTTGAAGCATTTAACTTTTCGTGATGATTACATCGTGAATTATAATTATGAAACTTATAGTTTTCAGTTAGTCGTCAAAATCTGTATATGAGAACGAGCATGAAAATTTGTATTACAGTTTAGTGTCTTTAAAGTTTAATAGTTGTAAGTCCAATCGATTTGCGCAATACTTAACACACTGATACCCTATCTTATTTATCCCCTCCAACCATGACTTCAAACACATTTTGTACATTAACTCCCCAATATACATAATTTATTCACAGCTCATCGCACGGATACTCTTACGAAATAAATGTTCACTTAAGTGCACCACGGCGAATAAATTGCAAAGAGAGGTGAAGCGAATAATGAGACGATAAAACATACAAAACATATAAAGTAGATGAATTTCACATTGGAAACTGTATTTAATTCGGATATAAGATTTTGTCACTAACTTCACTATTGACACATTTATACCCAACAGGAAACACGGAGTAGATCGTCTATACGGGTGAAAGTACACACGCATTTACTCCCTAATGCAAATATTTGGTATCGCAAACGTACAACATTATGATAATTGATATTGTTTGGGTTTTATTTTTTTGGTTAATGTTCACAAAGTCACGATAGTTTTAGCGTTTAAATCAAGATATAAGTCAAAGCAATATGTACTGATAACATTATTACGCCTTTTTAATCGAATTGTCGATCGCCACGGTGTTGTGGTGGTAGAGCGTCCGCCTTGAGTGTGCGATCCTCGAGCCCGGTCATACCAAATACTTTAAAAGTGGTAGTAATGGTTGCTCTCATTGGTGCTCAGGATTGCGGGGTTAGCGTTACGGTGTCGGGAAACATGGATCATGGAAACGCAGTGCTATAACTGCAACGTGTTGAAAGCGGCGTAATACACCCATCGATAACTAACCAAACAGTCTTAACAATTTCTTGCAACTACGATGCGACCGTACATAATGACCTGTAATGTTCAACGAATACGTGTGTCTAAAGGTTTAAATATAATAAGTAAGTTATATCCATGTTAAGTCTTGAAGACAGCCTTATTTCAGGTAGGCAAGGCTTTTAAGTGATTAATTCCAAACAAACACTTCTACGTCCGGAAACAAGATACAAGTAGGCCTGTCTAGAACCAAGCATGATATGAATATATAAATGGCTATAGAATTATTTTGATTGGCCCCTATTATATTGCAACAGCTGTGAACAAATTTGAAAGTGCACAATTATGTAAACGCATATTACTTCTCTTGATAAATACGTTTCCGCAAGTTCTCATATACGAATCGATAGATACAAAGTCACGCAATATATACCACGTAACGCCATATACATGTATATCAAAATATGTATAAGTATATGGGTATGCGAATTCAAATAAATCTTCACAATTGTGCATGCGGATCTTGTTCTACATTAACGCTGATGTTGTAAGTTTGGAAGGCTGGTCCCGCTAAAACCAATGCTTACGCAGACGACTGTATTGCTTACTTGGGGTTTAACGCCGTTATCAACACTTTATCAGTCATATCACGGCGGCCAGTTCACATACTCATGTGTTTTCTAGCTTTTTCACATCAGTACTCCACACAACATATTTCCCAAGAAACTGGCTGCTTTTCGCAGACGACTGTCAGAAGGAGAAATTGTTGCAAGACACTGGTTAAGACACTGATGCGACGTATATTTGGTACTAGATAGTAATGCAGAAAACGTCTGGAAATAACCTTACTGCAATATTTTCGTCTCGTATACGAGATTGTTAAATTGGGAATTATCAAAATTACCAGATATACTAGAATTATTTATCCTGACTACTGTGACTCAGTCTTAAAGCTCACCCAACAACCCTGAACGTCAAGGAGGAGGGACTATTTTAAACGTCGCAACTATTTTAAACAAACACTATGTCAACAATAGCGTCGCCTATGCCTTATAAGTCACATTTGTTCTACGGCTAGGATACGGCGGCCGTTCGCTCTCGAAATCGAGAGATACTTGCGGCGGCCGCAGAAGATTTGCGGTGGCCGTAGGATCACTATCGGGCGTATCGCTATATTTGACATGCAGTAGGGGTCACCGTAGCTTATAATGCGGAATTATAACTGTTTTCATGTGTATGTTCGCCGTAGAAATTAGAAACGCCATAGGCCATACCATAGAGCGCTTCTACGGCGTACACATAGGGCACCGTATGGTCTCCTTAAGGCTGCCCTAGATCCGAATTAAGGCTGACCTAGGGCCTCGGGATTTCCTCAATTTCTAACGGGTCCGAAAAAATCAAATGTTACTCATTTGTCCCTAAGCTCGACGTATGGTCGCCGTGGAACAACTCTCGGGATGGCTACGGCGTGTTTAATTGCTACGACGAAACTAGAAATAAAAAAAATGTTATAACTTCGCGCTATAATCCTACGGCGACGTCTACGGCCTGTAAATTATTGGCATAGCTCCTACGGTGACCCTGAGGCCATCGCAGATCTTCAACGGCCGCCGCAAGTATCTCTATTTGCGAGGCCTACTGCCGCCATGTGACTGAGACACTACAGTTGACTTTGGCGAACCCCAAACCTATTCCGGCGGCCGCGGAAATTCCACGGGCGCTCTAGGTCAGACTTCATATGGCCCTAGGGCAGCCTTAATGCAGCCTTACGGTGGTATTGCGGTATTTGGCAACCCTGCGCGCAGCGTAAGGCACATGCACAGCTCCCGTACTTTCGATGCACGTTGTTCGTATGACCTCTCGAGGCAGTCTATATATCATAATTCACATCTGAGGCGACTGTGCGTCATCACTTCAAAGGCCGTTCGGTGGCCGCCGGTTTTCTGTCTCCACAAATTCAAAATACGCCGTGCGTCTACCCTAACACATGTGACTGCTACAGTATGTGACCGTAGAAATGTTGTGGCGGCCTTATAACTGCTTTGTGACTGAAATGAACAACTAATTGGCCCGGAGCTTAAACAAGGATTTAATTGCACGGCAAGTGAACAATCAATATGGAGCAGAAATACCTAAATTGGATGATTTAAAAATGTAAATTGTATCCTTCAATCGCTATGAAATACCATAGGTATAATTTAAATCAACCAAATATAATGTTGTCACCTAGAGCGATGTAGATATTACATACCGTCAGCAAGAACTCCGACAAGTATAAGACACAATAAAACACGCATGTTGAACATTCCTGTAATAATAGTGAACGACCAGACGTCCTTTTCGTAATTAAGTAGTCACGTAAGATTCAACATGTGATCATTGCAGTTGGTCGATTTGATTGGTTTAAAAAGGATCACGTGGCTAAAACGAATTATGTTTATTTTCCGATAAACAATTTATCACATGCCCAGGTCGCGGAACCACTTTGAACATGAAAAGAGATCCCAATTTTCTATATATATTTACCTTTCAAACACTTATTGTATAAAGAATAACTTTTTCGGTATGTATATACAGAGTGTCCTAAAATACTAAATACACTGTAACATTATATATATAATATATTAATTATATTTACCTGAAATAAATTAATCACGTTACAAAACTGTATCAGAAAGTATAGGATATTATGTATACATTATAGATGAAAACACGTATCAATAATATATATATAGGTGCTAGCTTTTACGAACACACAGTAAGATGATTGTAAATAAAAACATTAAAGAGCATACTTTGGCAATAAATATGATTCATAAGTAATTGACTAAACGATAATAATGTCAATCTCATGACTAATTTCGCATGTTCAGAATTCGATTTGCTGTCGTCTTTTATTACTAACAGAAATTTATAAAGAAAAGACTTCCAGAAAATCAATGAATAACATTTATAATGAACGAGGTTTAAACATGAAGGCCGAGCTACTTAAGGTCCTTGATCCTTAATCAAATACCTGTATTATGGTAAATAAGCAAATGTGTAACAGCCATTTTATGATGTCTTTGGCAACTACCTTTTTAAACCAGTCACTATCCGGAAGTATGACAGGCCGTCGTTTGATTATTTAGCATTGTCTTATAACAAAGAAATAACCATTTCTTTCATCTGTAGCAGACGACTTGAAAAATATGATCAAAAAGAGTCTAAACCAATGGTGACAACAGGAGTAATTGCTTGTTATTAGTGTTCGTGGGTATAAATGTTTATTAATTACGCTTGAGAAAGCGGTCTTTTGTCAGAGAATATAAAACAGCAAACATCTAAATAGGTCAGAGGTAATACGGAGAGTTCAACAGACGTAGTTATGTTCCGTAGTTTAGCCTATTCAAGTAAAATGTGTCCGAGTATAATGCAAATAAACTTCCAAAAAAATGATTCAGAACATTCACCAGTAATACCAGTTATAGAGAAGACCCGTATCATAATGTTAAAAGGTGCAGGCCGAGCCCCGATAGATGATTCGGTAGCCGTACGGGGCTGTCAATCTAGGGGTTTGACCTTCTTTCTGACGTTAGATAAAAGTCAATGCGACATGCGTCATTCGTCTTCTGCCAAATGGCAAAGAGTCTGTATGTGAAAGAAGCCATGTGCCTGGAAAAGAATGTTTCGTGGCACTCTTTGATGCATGCATGTAATATCACAATCAAAAGTCCGCTGTATGTCAATGATAACTTTATTGAATGTCTAATTCTGACACCAAAGAAAAATACCATCTGTATGTATATTTTCTGGTGAGTTAAAACAAAATGGGGGACATTATTGGCTTGACTTGTTTGAAATATCATGCTTTTAAAATAACACATTTAATCTATTGTGGCGATTGGGTTGACAATTCGCTACAATGCTAACTGAAACATCAACAAAGAAAAAATGTGTAAGGTCAGTTTTGAACAGCCCGTTGACATTGACCTGTCTTTACTGCAAACCAATTTACTCACGTCCGTTAAACCGCCAACTATATTGTTTCATCAGTGATGCAGAGACACGATGATTAATAATAATCAGGTCAGTCAGTTCTACTTTGGTAACGGATTGGTACTTAGATTTAAGATTTATCGAGATAATATCTACACATAGCTAAAATATATGTAAATATTAGCTTTCTTCATGTTTGGGCAGACAATAAATATCAGTGCGCGTTCTATCTGCCTTGCTAATAAGTCTCACGTTAATCAAAACACCTCAACAAGACTTTGCGTCAAAAAGAAGCCGCATTTTCGTCGCAAATGGAGAAATAAATAAAAACTAAATTTAAATCCACGAACATTAGACAAATTTAATCTGTAGTTAGTTATGCAGATATCGGTATTTGAAGATTTAAGTATTGCGTAGGATATTTAACCTGGCTGGTCTGTGTTTTAAGTGAATGAGATGATGATCATGAAAAGTGACGATTTAAGACGAAAACTTAAGATAAATGAACAAGAGGTTGTGATCAATTTCAATTTGTACCAAAGATTATCAACAATTTGCATTGAACACAAGCCCTGATATATATTTTTTGTAAAATAATGCAGACACACAGAAGGTCTGTTTTTGTTCTGTATGGGTAAGTCATGATAGTGGATAAGGGTTTAACCACTTGTCTTCTCACATGAAACAAATCTGCAGCAGACGACTTTGAAATTATCAAGTACAAAATAAAAAAAAATCTATGAAAAGATACTAGCTAACCGAAAATTGTTCAAATGCAAATCATGATTGTTCATTATGAGCAATTTCTCCTTTTGCCACAATTATTTCAATGATATAATTTGAAATCATCAAGTACAAAATATAGATAATCTATATAGATGAGTTTGTTATTATTTTAAATGTCGTCTACTGCAGAGGCTCAGAAATGGTATATACTCGTATGTGGGAAATGGTTAAAACCGTAAATGGAGAAAAATTAAGCGCATTATGAGCTATTTAACCTTTTGCCATAATGATTTCAAAAGTTGTCTGTTGCAGAGGCTCATAAAGGGTATGTACTCGTATGTGGGAATGGGTTTAAGCGTAAATGGAGAAATTGAGCTTAATATGAGCAATTTCACCTTTTGCCAGATTGATTTCAAAAGTCGGCTGTAGCAGAGGCACAGTAAGGGTATATACTCATATGTGGTAAAGGGTTAAAAACGTTAATTGAATAAATTGAACTCATAATGAACAATTTCACCTTTTGCCACAATTATTTTAAAAGTCGCCTTTTGCAGAGGCTCGGTAAAGACAACATAGAGTAAATTAGTCGAGCGCAAGGAAAACCAGGCTCGGTGAGGTTATATTTGTGGGAAAGGGTTAAAACCATAATAAGCATAAGAGTTTATACAATACAGTGAGGGCGAGATAGTACTGCGTAATTTATAGGACAAGACGAAAGGTTGAATAAGAGCGTCAAAAAGAAGCCGCAATATTTCGTTGCACATGTAGAAATAAGAAATCCACAAACATCAGAAAAAATAAACTGTAGTCAGTAATGCTGAATACTTTTAAATAATCAAGTACTAAACATAGATAATCTCTATAAATGATAGTAATTATTGAAAAGAGTTTAACTCTTTGTGGCAAATGGAGCAATTGATCATTAATGCAATTTCACATTTCAAAAGTCGCATGCTGCAGAGGCTCAGACATGGTATATACTCGTATGTGGGAAATGGTTAAAACCGATAATGGAGAAAATTAAGCTCATCATGACTAATTTCACCTTTTGCCACACTGATTTCAAAATGTGTCTGTTACAGAGGCTCATAAAGGGTATATACTCGTATGTGGGAAAGGGTTAAAACCGTAATTGGAGAAGAATTATCACATTTTTGAGCAATTTAACCTTTTGCCGCAATGATTTTGAAAGGTTACAGTAAGGGTATATATACTCGTATGTGGGAAAGAGTTAAAACCGTTTATTGAGAAAACTAAACTTAATATGAACAATTATATCTTTTGTCACAATACTTTTAAAAGACGTAATGGTGTATTTGTGGGAAAGGATTAAAACTTAAAACCGAATGAAGCAGATTAGGAAAAGAGCAGATAACCATAGTATATGATATGGGATAAGCATAATTGAAATGAAAAAACTATAAATAGACTATACATGTATGGTACTGTCTTTTATTTAAGCTCGTAACTTTATTCGGGAACCAGTATTGTTGGTTCCCGGTTTCAATTACTATTGAAATAATAAAGCGTATGATGCAGGTAACCAATTCAGGATACTGTTTAGACTAGGTACAGTATGAATTTCGCTTAATTTAAAATGTACATACATTCAATTAATATACCGGCCTTTTTCTCTCTTTTTTTAAATTTGTAAACATTACACATGTATATAGATTGTAAAGGGGATGTTTGGAAAGTTATTTACCTTAAATTAATATACTTAGAAAGGACAAAGTGAAACCCCGATATGTGGTGCACTGGCATGTCTAAATATTCTCCTTGTGCTAAATTTCAACGCATTACTACAGGAAGCCGGCTCCTGGTGGCTTCCAATGATAGGAACTAGACTACATTTAACGCGCCTTTTTTGGGTCCCGGTTTGAGAATCATTGAACAGCGTTTGAGGCAGGTAACCAATTTATTGGAATGGTCCTATTTTACTGAAATGGTTCTCTATTTTACTGGAATGGTTCTCTATTTTACTGTTTAGAATAGATACAGTATGCTTTTCGCTTAACTAAAATGTACATACAGTAAATTAATATACCGGCGTTTGTCTTTTTTGTAATTTGTAAAACTCACACATGTATATAGAGTGTAAAAGGGATGTTTTAAAAGTTATTTACCTTACATTAATACACTTAGTAAGGAAAAAGAGAAATCGCGATATGTGGTCACATAACAAAGTTTAAATACGAAAGGAACTCAACTAGAATATAAGTGAGCTCGTCATTGAACATAATTGAAAGGCTGCATATTACCTTTTACCTCAAATGATTCTCTTTTTATTTTAACCCTTTCCCTTATACGACAATTCTGCAGCAGACGACTTTGAACATTCTTTGTCAAAAAACCCCAGAAAATCTCTATAATTGAATGGATAACCTATTACTATTAGTGGGAAACATTGTGGAAAAAGGAGAAATTGCACGTTTTGTCACTATGTTTTCAAAAAGCCGTCTGCTGTAGAGGCGTCAGAAAGCGTCTATATCCGGTAAAGGGTTAAAAGATTGTGGCAAAATAATTAAACGGTCATTATGAGCTATTTCTCCTGTTGCCACAATGTTGCTGGGAGTCATCTGCTGCAGATACGTCCAAAGACGTCTGCTTGTGGGTAAAGCAGTGCGTACGTCGACTAGGATCATAGTCCACACTTGAAAAATCCTTCGCGGGTAAAATAGGTTCTAAAGGCGTTTCGAGGATGTTAGAATGACATCATGATGCAAGGGTATAACCTTAGATCTGACTGCGCAGATTTTTAGGCCGATCTTGGGTTTTCCCTAGTTACAAGATTCATCAGTGTTGGGAATGTTTCTATGATGAGACTCAAATTACATGTGGAATTAGTCATGCACATGTATGGGCTTTATGTTTTAACAAATTCCTCGTCTTCAACAAATATCGTTAATCATTTCACACATCAAAACTTTCTTGAAATTTAAAAGTAAAAACTATCCATTTCATTTTAGCAACCCTAACATTATACACTATTTCAAATCACGAGTTCAAGGGTGCCGCGTCATAGAAAATATGACATTTCCTTGGGATGTGAGGGTGTTAAACCTTACGGCGTTTCAGATCAGTTTTTTATAATTATTTACTATGCTCACATTCGGTTATATTCTTTAACTAGGTGCTTCAAGAAAGAACGACCAGATCAGTTTGCGTTTTGATTAAGAAAGCTCTAGTGATAGATTGGGTCGCGTTTAATTGAGACTTCCCGCGAAAAAAAAAAACATTATGGCATCTGCGTAATTTATCGACCAGATGAGCCTGCGCTGTCCGCGCAGACTGATTCAGACCGACACATTTCGTCTCAGGGGGGAAAGAGGTATAGAGTAATGATTCCTGAAATAGAAAATCCACAGGAGGTGAAATGTGTCTGTCTGGGTTAGCCTACGCGGCATGATTAGGCGGATCAGGGTCGACACTTTACGCGTAGTCTATAATGTTTTGTTTTTTACGCGAGACGGCTCATATTTTAGTGGCTAATTCCTATTCCCACGTGTTTCCTGACTTCTTCGCACCTATTACCAACACATTCATTCCAACAACTGTCCACTATCCAATGATGTTCAGCGTTTATCATCGTAAACTATACTTGGCAAGCGGAGATTCTAGTTTACGATCCCGTCGATGGGCACCATCGAGATTTTCCTATGCATCTGTTGTTTATCCATTCGTATGTGTAAAACATTGACAAAAACAAGAGGAAGAGTTTAAAAATAGTCTCGATGTAGGTAGTTAGGCCCTTTCTAATTTATGAAACAAGTGGTTTTGAAAAGATTCACGCAAAAATATGGGAAACCTTTCAGATTTAAAGTGTTATTATTGTATAGAGTTGAAAACATTGTGGCAAACTGAGTTATTAATCATTTTGGGCAATTTCTCTATTTACCACAATGTTTTCAAATATCATCTGCAGTCGATAAATCAAAATGCATCCACCAGTGGTAAAAGCTTAAACGGTTTCTATGTGACACTGAGGTGGCGATTGTGAGCACTTCTTTTTTAATGTCCCCCGTCCAATACGGTGTGTGGCCGCATGACTTCACGTTAAGAGAGGAGATACTGTTTAAATTCATTGATTTGTTTCATTTCTCACGTGATATTATGTATCAAGTCATGTGAAAATGTATCTAAACTATCCTCTGCAATTTTTATCTCGACCACGTGTGTTCCGGGTTTTTACGTGTACAATCCTTATGAAAAGTAGCTTTTATCAACGTTCAAATTAGTCTGTGACTGTTTGAAGGATTTTTGCGCTCGTTTTTCAGACTTTAAGTTCTCTCTAAGGATCTGGCGTAACTATGCAAATATACAGTGTCGTCTTACTTGTCACCATTTGCGTATATTATAAGGACCCGATTTGATTGACGCAGATTTTTTATGTAATTGTCGCCATTTTCCTTTCGTCTGCGTTGGAGAAAATAATTACTAAAATCTCGTAAAATCTCATTAAATCTCGCAGGGCACGTGAGGAGGTCGTTTGTCAAACAAAAGTACATGTTTGAAGCCCATAAACCTAGTCCTATAACTACTAGTTAACGAATGCTCAATGAATAAGTGTAAATAATTTTAAGTTGAATTTCGATTGAGTCACTTGAGTTTTAATTGGGCTTGATTTGACAATACTAATTATAGTGTGAGTATGTCTGTACGCTACACCAGCATTAGTCTTCAATGACGCGCCAAATAAGAGCAACCTTTTTAGATTTATAATTTACCGCACTTTTTATTGCTTTTTAGCAAGTTCATAGCCGAAATGTGTTGTTGTTGGTGGTCTCACTGTATAGCCAAATCGCGATTCGAGCACACCACCTCTATCAAAGTTGTTATCGATCGGGGCTAGGGGAAGAAGGGCTAAACTCATAAAGGGTGAATTAGTGAGGTTTTGTGCTAAGTCTTTTAAGGCATGTTAAACATCGATTTTTCCGAGTTCATTTTCATTAATTGCTATTTTAATTACACGGTTTTTTCCCCATAAACTAAGTGTATCTTGTAATTAGGGATTTACCAAATGAAAATGTGTGGTTAACTCTTTTCCAACTTCGAAAATACTTCAGCAAAAATTTAAAATAATTGAAATTGTAATTATTGAATAGAGTTTTAAAAAGAAACATTATGAGAAATTTCTACTTTGGTCACAATCATTTCAGAATTCATCTTCTTCAAGTGTTAAAGGGTTAACTTATTACATTATGACAGACAATTCCGTATAAAAAGAAAAAAACATACGTAAACAATAACACATCCAATCTGGTCAAAAACGAATAAGAACAACGAGGGAAAGTAAGTATTAGTCGTCTATACCTTTAACAAAAAAAAAACGTAATAAAAATTCTTAGTCATTTCATTCATATTTTTAAATTTCATTTTAAAGAGATGTCTACATTATATTATTCATTCATTTATTAACAAGTTTATATGCAGCATATTAGGTAACTCGTCAACAAAATGTCATCAACATTTCCTACATATTTTACTTCTTAAGTTGATTCGGAAATATATTACCAATAGAATACATTGTATGTATATGAGCCGTCCCGCGAGAAAACCAACATT
>JAUELF010175594.1:0-14591 GCA_031471495.1 Clinocardium nuttallii | reverse complement strand
CTTGTTTAAAGACTGATCAATTCAATGTAAGAATGTACTTGTTTAAAGACTGATCAATTCAATGTAAGAATGTACTTGTTTAAAGACTGATCAATTCAATGTAAGAATGTACTTCTTTAAAGCCTGTCAAATCAATGTTATAATGTTCTTCTTTAAAGCCTGGTCAATTCAATGTATGAACGTACTTGTTTAAAGCCCAGTCAATTCAATGTTATAATGTACTTCTTTAAAGACTGATCAATTCAATGTTATAATGTACTTCTAAAAAGCCTGGTCAATTCGATGTATAAATGTATATGTTTAAATGTGATCACTTCAATGTATAAATGTACATGTATATGTTTTAAAGTTGACCACATCAAAGTATGACTGATGTATATGTTTTTAAAGTTGATCACTGCAATGTTTGAATGTATGAATGTACTCGTATATGTTTTAAAGCCTGATAAAATCAATGTAAGATTGTTCATGTTTTAAAGTTGATAAATTCAATGTAAGAGTGTACTTGTTCAAAGCCTGATCAATTCAATGCATTAATGTATATGTTTAAATTTGATCACTTCAATGTATGAATGTACATGTGCTAAAGTTGATCACTTCAATGTATGAAAGTACATGTTCTAAAGTTGTTCACTTCAATGTATAAATCATCATGTTTAAAGTATATAATTTCAATGTGTGCATTATTACGTTTAATATTGTTCACTTCAATGTGTGAATTATCACGTTTAATGTTGTTCGCTTCAATGTATAATTGTACTCGTTTAAAGTATATCATTTCAATGTATACTTGACCATGGTTAACATAGACAATGTCACGCTATACACAAACACGCACATCATCAGTAGACAATCTAGCGTTGTACATGAACACACACAGCATCAATAGACAATGTATCGTTATACATGAACATACACAGCGTCAATAGACAATGTATCGTTATACATGAACACACAAAGCGTCAATAGACAATGTATCGTTATACATGAACACACAAAGCGTCAATAGACAATGTATCGTTATACATGAACACGCACAGCATCAATAGACAATGTAGCGTTTTACATGAACACATCAAGCATCAATATACAATGTCACGCTATACATGAACACACCAGGCATCAATATACAATGTCACGCTATACACAAACACGCACATCATCAGTAGACAATGTAGCGTTAAACATGAACACGCACAGCATCAATAGACAATAAAGCGTTGTACATGAACACACACACAGCATCAGTAGATAATATAGCGTTGTACATGAACTCACACAGCATCAGTGACAATGTAGCGTTAAACATGAACACACACAGCATCAGTAGACAATATAGCGTTGTACATGAACACACACACACACAGCATCAGTAGATAATATAGCGTTGTACTCGAACATACACAGCATCAGTGACAATGTAGCGTTAAAAATGAACACGCACAGCATCAGTAGACAATAAAGCGTTGTACATGAACACACACACAGCATCAGTAGATAATATAGCGTTATACATGAACACATACAGCATCAGTGGCAATGTAGCGTCAAACATGAACAGGTACAGCATCACTAGACAATATAGTGCTGCACATGAACAAACACAGCACCAGAAGACAATGTAGCGTTATACATGAACACACACATCATCAGTAGACAATGTAGCGTTTAACATGAACACACACAGCATCACTAGACAATAAAGCGCTGGACATGAACATATACAGCAATTAAGTAGACAATTTACTTTATACATGAACACACACAGCATCAGTCGACAATGTAGCGTTATACAGGAACACACACATAATAAATATACAATGTAGCATTGTACATGAACACACTCAGCATAAATGGACGATGTAGCGTTAAACATGAACACACACATCATCAGTAGACAATATAGTGATGTACATGAACAAACACAGCGCCAGTAGACAATATAGTGCTGTACATGAACAAACACAGCATCACTAGACAATATAACGCTGTGCATGAACAAACACAGCACCAGTAGACACATTAACGTTATACATGACCACACATCATCAGTAGACAATGTAGCGTTAAACATGAACACGTACAGCATCACTAGACAATATAGCGCTGTTCATGAAGACATACAGCAATTTAGTAGACAATGTAGCGTTATACAGGAACACACATAATAAATAGACAATGTAGCATTGTACATGAACACACTCAGCATTAATGGACACAGTAACGTTATACATGACCACACAGCATCAGTAGACAATGTATCGTTTAACATGAACACGTACAGCATCACTAGACAATATAGCGCTGTTCATGAAGACATACAGCAATTTAGTAGACAATTTACTTCATGCATGAACACACATATCATCAATAGACAATGCATTGTTATACAAGAACACGCACAGCATCAGTAGAAAATGTAGCGTTAAACACGAACACAAACAGCATCAATGGACAATGTATTATTATACATGAACACACACATCATCAATAGACAATGCAGCATTATACAGGAACACACACGGCATCAGTAGACATTGTAGCGTTAAACACGTACACACACAGCATCAATGGACAATGTATTATTATACATGAACACACACACATCATCAATAGACAATGAAGCATTATACAGGAACACACACGGCATCAGTAGAAAATGTAGCCTTATACAGGAACACACACAGCATCAGTAGACATTGTAGCGTTAAACACCAACACACACAGCATTAATATGCAACGTTATACATGAATACACCAATCATCAATAGACAATGTATCGTTATACAGGAACACACACAGCATCACTTTACAATATAGCGTTATACACGAACACATACCGCATCAGTAGACAATGTAGCGTTAAACACGAACGCGCACAGCATCAGTAGACAATGTAGCGTTAAACATGAACACACACGGCATCAGTAGACAATGTAGCGTAATACATGAACACACACAGCATCAATATACAATGAAGCGTTAAACATGAACACACACAGCATCAGTAGACAATGTAGCGTTAAACATGAACACACACAGCATCAGTAGACAATGTAGCGTTATACATGAACACACACACATCATCAATGGACAATTTGCGTTATACATGAACACACACAGCATTTGCGTTATACATGAACACACACAGCATCGCTATACACTAACGCGTTATACAGGAGCACACACAGCATCAATATACAATGTAGCGCTGTACATGTACACACACAGTATCAGTAGACAGTATAACATTGTGCATGAACACACACAGCATCAATATACAATGTAGCGTTGTACATGAACACACAGCTTCAATGGACAATGTAGCGTTAAACATGAACACGCACATCATCAGTAGACACTGTAGCGTTATACAGGAACACACACATCATCAATGGACAATGTAGCATTATACAGGAACATACACAGCATCAATAGACAATGTAGCGTTAAACACGAACACGCAGATCATCAATATACAATGTAGCATTGTACATGAACACACACACATCATCAGTAGACAATGTAGCGTTATACAGGAACACACACATCATCAATATACAATGTAGTGTTATACAGGAACACACACATCATCAGTAGACAATGTAGCGTTATACAGGAACACACACATCATCAATATATAATGTAGCGTTATACAGGAACACACACAGCATCAGTAGGCAATGTAGCGTCATACAGGAACACACACAGTATCAATTTACATTTAAGCGTAATACAGGAACACATACAACATCAGTAGACAATGTAGAGTTAACACGAACACACACAACATCACTTGAGAATATAGCGCTGTATATGAACACACACAGCATCAATAGACAATGAAGCATTATTCTCGAACATGCACAGCATCAAAAGAGCGTTGTACACGAACACGCACTGTATTAATATATGTATATGAACACAGCAACATCACAGGGGAAAAACGATTAAACGCAACCCTGTCCGAGTCTGAATCGTAAATAAACTAAAAACTTTCGTATGGCGTCTCGCAGTCGGATAATCGTCCATTTTCAATTTTACAGCTTGCATGAAATGTGGGTTTATATTAGTTAAGCCTGGTGCCCGTTACTATGATGGGTGTAACTGGTGTACGTGTAGCGGTTGGTTCCCACGGGTAAGGTTTGCTGTCTGTCTGTATGTCTGTCTATGTCTCTATCATTCTGTCTTTGTATCTACTAGAATCTTTTTATATGTGTCTGTATCTACTCGAATCTTTCTATATGTGTCTGTATCCAATCGAATATGTATATATGTGTCTATGTATCTAGGAAAATATTCCTGTTTGATGTCTCTATCTTGACGAATCCTTCTGGCTTTGTATATATTCGAAATATTTATGGAAATTGCAAGATGGTATATATGTTTATATGCAATACACATATGAGCCGTCCTTTAAGAAAACCAAAAGTGTGGTGTCTGCGTAAAGCATCGACCCGGATAAGCCTTAGCTAACCCGGACAGACAATTTTCTTTTCCTGTGGATTTTCTGTTTCACGAAACATTAGTCTATACCTTTATACCCCTGATACGGAATGTGTCGGCCCGGATAAACTTGCGCGGACTAAGCAGGCTGGACTTGGTCGATACATTACGCAAGAGTCCATAAAGTTGGTTGTTTTCGTGAGATGGCTCATATTCGGATTAAATAAACGATATGATGAATAACATGAACAATTTTGGATTTTGTCTGCTGTACAAAAATACCATTATCCAAAAATGACAATTGGCATATATACTTTGATTTAGGGAAATGTGTCTTTAGCTGGTCTAAAGCTAGAACTTTTAAACTTACTTTGTTTTCTAGTGAAATCAACGCAACGAGAACAACGTGCGTTTCTTTTCCAATTTAGACGTTGCGTTTGAAAGTCTCAATTAAGTTGGGCGGGACGTTATATTAATTAATCTATATGAGTGATGGTTTTTTTTGTTGCAGCTTCGTTCGATCTACCATGTAGATTTAACCCATTCCAACAAATAGACACTTTATGACGCATATGAAGAATATGACATTTGAGAACAGTGAACAATTAACTCATATCGAGCATTTTTACCTTTTTCAAACTGTTTTCAACTCTGTTCAATACTTACTAAAAGAATTACTGACGTTTTCCATATTTTTCCTACACGTGCTGCAATTTTGTTGTATGTGAAAAATGGTTGAATATGTGAAGATCTAGTTGGGCTATCCCGGCCTTTCATCTTTTATTTTTTAAAGAAATTAATGTGAATGTTGTATAATTATTTTAGTAGACAGGTGATGCCCGGATGAGATGATGAACAGTGTATGAATAAGCTTGTCTGGGGCTTCACTGTTCGAAGATAACACTACCAAGTTTGTTTTTATTTCAGCGTGTGTCGTCGTGCACATTGATGTGGTGCCCCTATAATAGATGCTTTAAAAGATCTCGTGGTTGAAATCTGAGACGTGTCGTGTCGATGGGCAATGAAAATTTGATTAAAAAATTATTCATATTGTCAACACATATCTCAATAAAACAGTTCTTTGTTGTTTTTTTTAATGTTTCTTTGTTAGATTGAGTGGTGTTTTAAGCCGCTTTAAACATTATTTCAGTTATATCACATCGAGTACTGAGAATGAGCCTTTTCAAAGAGTACATTAATGAGTTGCGAACAATGAAGCCAACATTATACTGCATAACTGTACAAGCTGATCTTAGCCAACATTGTTTTGCAAATCTCGTCTAAAGTCGTAAAACGCTCGACAAACAAATCTTTTTTAAAGTCGTCATTATATAAATATCACATGCACTTGAGGGTGATAGCAGATCTTGTGAACCCGAGAAAAGTAATGTCATCTGAGGCGAAGCCGATAGTCTACGAGGTTGACATTACTGTTCAAGGGTTCACAATATCTGATATCACCCTCAAGTGCATGTGATATTTATTTTATTATACCGAAAAACTACGAATTAAGAAATTGACAATATTGATATAGACACGTTCATTGATCTAGACGCTATTAATTTAATAAGCGCCTGAAAGGAAATGTTATTATTGGGAACCCAATAATCTATTGTTAGACTTACAGGGGTGTAACATCATGTTTTGTTCCCCGATGCGGTATGGGAGTTTTATATAGGGAAAAGCACGAGAGGTATAATAAAGTTACTTGTACATCAGTGGGATACATTGCATCGTTTTTTAAATGACTAAACAAGAGCACACAATTAACAACGGCGAGAAAATCTGCAGAGCTCCGTCGAGAAAGCACATGAAAAATAACAATTGGCTGTAGCAATACCGATGTAGTGCTGTATCTCGCTAAAACGGTAGTACATCGTTAGTACATCGGAAGGGCTACGGTATCACATATGTACAGTTACAGTACACATTGATGCCACCGTAGAACCACCGATCTATTACGGGGCGCTAACGGTGCCCTACCGACATTAACGAAGCAATTCAGGAGTTTTGCCGTTATGCTGATCGCAACAGCAGAGCATTTTGAGAACGTTCAAAAATTTATACCATCGCCCGCCGTTGCTAATTTTATCGCCGATGTTCTGACGATGTCCTTACGATGTACTGCCGCTCTTAGCGATGTAACACCATTGCGCTGCCGATCACGAAAATCGCTAGATTTGTGCTCCGGTATAGCTCCGGTAAGCCAAATTGGCTAGGTGTGGCAGGTCCTTTACAAATCGTACAACATAAAACTTTCTTGAGTATACAAAGTTCATTATGGCATTGTGCTTTTCCGGTGACTTCGTAGTTACAATTAACTGCAAAGTGTTGAACTATTTTCTGATGTCTTAAGATTCATTTTATTAAGTCAATGGTAGCGCCGTTATGTGAATGCTTCTGATCACGACTTTAAGAGATCATCCGAGTATATTGATGGAGCAGGTTGCTTTTGTTTCATATCAGAATAGTTGGCAATTGAGACCACGATGCTCGAATGTGCAGGCTGATCTGTGTCTACATTTTTGCAAATGATGATGATTAACATCGCATATACCTGGGCAAGCGCTTTTTTGTTTTAAGTAAACAATATTTTATTTTTTTCATAACGACATGATTATGCATGTCTACAACATTTGAACTTAACACATAAGATGGAGTATGAAGCATTCATATTTAATTAGAAACTCCCTCCTGGTATTGTCTAAAAAGTCGTTTTAAGCGGGATAAGGGCTAAAGGTATGTGACCCGTATGTAAAACATGATACTAACACATGGTGTGGGGACAAAGATATATACATAGGGTGCTTGACACCGCGAATAACGATGTCAAACTTATTTCCATGGATCGTGTAAAGAAACGAATTTGTCCTGGTGCGAAAGGTGGGATATCCCTGTGGTGTGTTTGATTCATAGCTAACTCGACGAATGTAAGTTTTGAGATAACCCTGTTCGGTTAATGTAACACGAAGGAACATTGCACATTTTTTCAAAATATTTAAGGAAGCAATTTAACAACAAAGTGACCGAGTAGTCAATTTAATATTATAAAATAAAAAACAGTCGATTAAAAAGACAACGATGTCATTGGCTGCAAGATAATCTTTCAATGGAGAATTCTTAGCCATAAAAGAAAACATTGATTCCATTGTAAAAAACCCATACAATTATGAAGGAAAGTGAAAAAGAAGGTCCACGCCATTACAAAGACCGTTAACTTAAGTGTTGGTTGAAAGGTGAGACTTGGTTTAAACGTTTCTTTTTTACATCGACTGTGCAGTAAGTTGTAAACAATCACACATCAACTCATCGAAGAATGTTGTACTGTTGTTGATCGTCGTCCTCTCATGCAAGACGTTCCGGGTTCAAATCGCAAGGTAAGCTGGTTCTTTCTTTGGGATTTTTCAACAATTCTGACACGAGTACTGTTTAAGACACCGAGCGTTATTAACATCATCCTCGGTACCAAGGCTATTCATGAAATATCATATAGTTTATGAATATCCTGGGTACCGAGGATGTATTAATATATGATGAAAGCTTCTGTCGCAATCGATGTTCAAGCAAGGAAGAGAACAATTAGTATAGTCGATCTTGGTTTTCATTGTTGACAACGTTGCTATTATTATCCTGTAGATGGTAGAGCGTTAATGCTTCTTTTAAAAGAAATACAGTATTTAAATATATTTGTAAATTTAACAGTACATGTATATACAATTATATATAATCAAGTGTTTGCTCTTCGAATACGAATTATTTTCGTGTGTTTAACTAGTATATGACACGACATGAAATGGTATTTTCAGTTGTATTTTAAAGAGCGATGCGATTATTTAGTCTAGGTACATATACATATGAGCCGTCCCGCGAGAACATCAACATTATGGCATCTGCGTTATGTATCGACCAGATCAGCAGCCTGCGCTGTCCGCGCAGACTGATTCGTGCCGACACATTCCGCCGCAGGAGGATAGAGGTATAGAGTAATGATTTATGAAACAGAAAATCCACAAGAGGCGAAAATTGTCTATCCGGGTAAGTCTGCGCGGCATGTTTAGGCTTACCCGGGTCGATAATTAACACATAGTCCATAATGTTGGGTTTTCTCGCGAGACAGCCCATACTATCTATCTATATAATCAAACCTTTTTTCCATGACGAGGACTGTACGCCTATCTCTGTATTTACCGCGACTAGCTTGAGGGGACTCCGGGATCGCAAACTGTTTGTTACGTCTCAAATTACATTAACAACAATTAATCAAAATGTTAAACGTTTTGTGTTCACGCTCCATGGTGACAAAAAAAGGCGAAATACTTGGTGAAGAAACTAAGTCACGTGTTTTGAACAGCATAAATTTCTTTTTTATAAAATGAAATACTCATCAACGATTCTTAATGAATTAATTAGAATTCTGATTTTGATGAATATTCTCAATTCAAAATGGACATCATCTTTGATTGGCTGAACCATTATGATTAAGCAAATCTTAAAGCGTATCCCTTAACATTAGAAACAAAATTTGCTGTAAACGGGTCTACGTCGAGTAAATACTGAAGGATTCTTTTTATAGAGGTATGTAATAATCAGATAAGATTTCTTAGTAACCTAAAAAATATGACAAAAAAGTGTGATACTTGGTCTAACACAAAGTTGTGCGGCTTTAAACCGTGTATATTGCATGGTTGTATTTTGCAATTTTGCACCTGAATCCTTTTAATTTGTCTAGCTTTGCATTTGGAAGATGTCGTAGTAAGTTTTAACAATTTACTAGATTAAACTGTTGAATTGGGCAGCACACATTACTATTCAGTTCTATTTTTGTGACTAACAGGGTTCACAACATAAAACGTCAAATCCTTGGTACAAAGCGGAAACAAAGAGTTATATGTTAAATGAGATTAGACCTGTAACCGCTTGTATCATAAGTACACTAGATTGAATCCCGTGTCGAGCGTATTTGCCCTCTCATATTAATCCAGGAAGCGCCGACAGTACTTAACATAAACTGAGCGATTGTTTCACAACCAACGTTAATTAAATGAAAAACAGCCAAACTAAAATGGTTATAAAACGGTAAAATATAATTATTGGGCATGCATGTAAGTCCTAAAGGCAGTGGCCTTTCGTTTGCCGTGCGGCCTAGGGTCCCCCAATAAAGTTGCGGCGGCCGCAGGAATTCCACGGGCGCCAAAGGGCAGCCTTAAGGCGGCCCTATGGTACCCACACGATGGCCTTGTGGTATGTGGTACACACTGCGAGCCGAAATGCCCATGCACGGCTCCTGGTAGCAGCGGCAGGCCCGACAGCAGAGAAAATCAAGGATTAGTATGGGTGAAGCATTGGCTCTTGCGGTGTGTCCCCCTGGGCTGGGCTGCTACAACATGATGCAGGAACCGATGCATGACTCCAGTTGTTACTTTATGCAGAAGGAACCTGTAATGTTCCAGGAGGTGTTGATCCGTGTTGCTCCTAGAATCACCAAAAAGCGATTGTGCCACCCCTACCTTGTGCAAGGCCTGACGCTGGCCATAACACTCCTGTTCCTGGCACCGGGTGACTCCTACCACTTTCTTGCAGTCAGCTTCAGGGTGGCACATTACACACTATCACTGTTTGTGCCCCAGATGAGTCCCCTCAAATCGTGATCGATGGAAGGAAGTGACACAAGGCATCGGGATGATGTGGAACTTACCTAACGATTGCATGGCCATCGACGGCAAATACATAAAGATCAGCGCCTACTTAAATTACAAGGGTTTCTTTTCAATAATCCTGATCGGTCTTGTTGGCGCAGACTTCCGCTTCCTATGGGTGCATCTGAGTGCGGAAGGATCTGCCCCTGATGCAGGGAGGTTTCAACCAGTCTCCCCTTGAGCCCTTGCTCCGTCAAGAGGGACTTTGTATACCTTCCCCTGAGCCCCTTCTTAACGACGACCATGACGTTGCTTACTTTTTTATCGGCGATGATGCGTTCCCCCTGCGAACATACCTTGTGAAGCCCTTCTCCCAAGGGAACTGTATTGACATCTACCATGTGCTTTATTTATCTCAGTCAGTAAGTAGGTACTGTACATATTCAAACAATTAATTGATTTATTAATTAGGGTTTAATGCCGTTTTTAACAATTTCTCAGTCACGGCGGCCAATTCACCTACTCATGTGTTTCCTGGTTTTCTCACACCAGTACTCCACACAACAATCTTTCCAAGCCTTAAAATATTGACATAACTTTTGGTACACAAAAAGAAAAAAAGTAATTTGTCAGAAATATATTATTTTTATTTATAGGTTCCGCGAATCTTCGACAGAGCATCGTCAACATTAAGGAAACATTTTGATAAGTTTCAAGCCACCGGAAATGTCCGCGACATCCGGTGTGATCTCAGGCGAAGGTTCCCTTGCGGCTACCTTGCGTCTGCCTTGGTATTTGGCAAAAACTTACGGCGCCACAGGGACGCCCTAAGGCGACCGTGCGTCTTCCCTTCAAAGACCGTACCGTAGCTGCAGGTGTTCTGTCTCCACAAATTCAAACTATGCCGTGCGCGGCTATCCTTACGTATGTGACTGCTACATTATGTTAACGTGGGACTACTGCAGTCGCCCTATAATGGCTATTGGTCGTAGATATTTAAGACCACACGGCGGTCGCGGCAAATGTTACTTAATTATATAAGACCGTAGGCAACTGCAAGGCCACTGTACGCCCGACGTATGGTCGCCGTGGAGCCGCTGTACGACATGGCTACGGCGTGTCTTATTGCCACGGCGAACCTAGAAATAAAAACAGTTATAGCTCCGCGCTAACCCAAAATATAGGGATATGCCCTAGTGTGACAATGAGACCACCGCAGCGCATCTCTCGATATCGAGGGCTTACGGCCGCCGTATCTTAGCCGTAGAGCAAATGTGACTGAGGCATCAATACTCGTAGACATATATACTTGCATGCCCGATTTCCACGTGTTTTCTACTACATGAACTGTACTGACTTAAATGACCTAAATATATTGGTGCCTTGCTTTGAAAATGTTCCATTGAACTGTCACATGTTAAATTTGTTATTGACTCAGTGTATAGAGAACTATGATGGTGGCATATAATTGCCACAACTTTAAAAGTAATTTACATGAAAACTCTCGTGAAAATAATCGAGGATTTCACTTAATTTGGATTTCACGATTTACTCCAAGTTATAACGGTTTTTCATAATTTACGTGAACTCCTCCATTGCTTTATATGCCGCATCAAACTGTATATTGTTCTTTGTCAAGTCAAAGTCATGAGAGCGGCGGTTTATTGTGGATTCTTTTCATTATAAACCTCAAGTGTTTCAGGAAAAATGCCCGTTAGTTCAAGTTACAAGCAAAAACTGTCAATTAAATCTACGGACGTATATTTTAAGTGGATGGCTCTTTAATTGAGCAGCATGTACGAAACCCCCATATACTACACTTGTCAAACATGCATTTACACGAGTTCATTTTGTAATTTTCAAATCAGCTTGGCTCCAGATCAACCCGTGTCTACAAGCAATATAATCATGCTCTCTTTATTTTCACCGACATGATGTTTAGAAGACAGATGTAATTTTGTATTCGACTGTAACATTTTTAAACAGCTTAGGAGAACATGTTTTAAAACGCCACGTCTTAGTATACGATTTTAGAATGAAACCAGCAATCTATACAGTTTATAGCTTCTAAGACAGTAACACTATCTTTTTTTAATAATTTCCTTACACCTATATCGACCATTTCGATGGAATTCTGATATTGTCCTTGACAGTTTTGTTTTGATTGGGGTTTAACGTCGTTTTCAACAATTTTTCAGTCATATCACGGCGGCCAGTTCACCTACTCATGCGTTTCCTAGCTTTTTCACGCCAGTAATCCACACAACAACATTATGTTATCCTCACAACATTATTTTCAAGCAACTGGCTGTTTTTTCCACATAAACTGTTAGCCCATTGAGGAAGGACAAATGACGCTTGTCACAATGACTTATGTCAAACGTCTGAAAGAATGTTTGCCGAGCTGAGATTCGAACTCACAATCTCTGGATTGACAGCCCGCTTTGCTACCGACTTAGCTGCCGAGGCTCGGCCGTCTTTGACATAATTGACATGATTATATAAGTGAAATGTGTATTTATACTTTTTGAATATTAATAATGATAAATATACAATGTTTTAGGAGCAAGTAGCCTAAATATTTAGATAAACACGATATGAGCTGTCCAGCGAGAAAACCAACATAATGGCATCTGCGAAATGTATCGACCAGATTATCCTGGGCTGTCCGCGCAGACTGACCAGGAGGTATAGAGGTATAGAGTAATGATTCCTGAAACAGAAAATCCACAGGTGCCGAAAAATGTCTGTCCTGGTCCGCAATGTTAGTTTTCTCGTGGGACGACTCATATCATCTTTTCTCCATCGAGTCGTACAGGATTTTGAGGGAGTCTCCGAGGGGCTGTTGTGATAAAGCTACAGCTTTACAGTAGGCAATTTGATCTGGCTTATTTCATAGTTCCTTCAGGTCGTTTTTTCCATGGCTTGGATCATATTCAGATGTCGATACAGGGAAGAGAGGTACGCCATCAACAAAAGTGTGCAGTTCTAGCGCGTCTAAATTGTGCGTTTTATGTCACTTTACGAAATGCTTTGATTGGAGTTGTATGCCGTTTTCAACATAATTTCAGTTACATAACGGCGAAATGCAATTTGTTGTCAACGATAGAAACAGATTGAGAACATTATCATCAAATTATAACTAGATAAAGGGCTAATTTAATTTGTTTAACCCTTTCATACATCCACAACACAAAATGTACTTAAGACGGCTGAAAATATCTAGCCATCAAAAATAATAAATCTCAAAAGATGAAAGTATGTATATTAGATAGAGTCGAAAACAATGTGGCAAAACTAAAACTCACTCATTTTGAGATATTTCTATCTTTGCTGCAATGTTGTCAGAAGTCATCTCCTCACAGATATGCAGTTTGTTCACTTTAGGACTGAACTAAGTAGATCCCTTTAGCTCTTTTCCGCATACATCCAATCTCCCGCAGACCATTCTGAAAAAAACATATAGGCAATCCTATGGACAATATA
Organism: Clinocardium nuttallii; assembly: GCA_031471495.1. Classification (NCBI taxonomy): domain Eukaryota; kingdom Metazoa; phylum Mollusca; class Bivalvia; order Cardiida; family Cardiidae; genus Clinocardium; species Clinocardium nuttallii. Next base: position 1,023 of record JAUELF010175594.1, on the reverse strand, counting down.
TGAGCCGTCCCGCGAGAAAACCAACATTATGGCATCCACGTAGTGTGTCGACCATATCAGTCAGCGCTGTCCGCGCAGATTGATCCGGGCCGACATATTCCGTCTCTGGGGGATAAAGGTATAGAGAAATGATTTCTGAAACAGAAAACACACACGAAGCGCAAAGTATCTGTCCGGGTTAGCCTGCACGGCATGTTTAGACTGAACCGGGTCGATACTTTACGCAGAGATCACAATATTGGCTTTCCCGCGGGACGGCTCATATATGAATGAAGCTATTATTATTACAATCTAATTATATGTCCTTATTAATACATATTTTTGTCGCAATCTTCTAAAAATTTCGTCTGTTCAAGATCAATTAAAATGAATCTGCACGTGGGAAAGGATTAATTAGAAGGTTTTCTTTTAATAATTAGAAGTGTTTCAAGTGGACCTCTTTCGGAGCCTGGTGCCTAGTTAATTAAGCTGAACGCCACTTACGTATAGGCAGAGTGAATGTCATGGCGTAAATAACAAGGTCAGTAGATAAACAAAATATTAAAAGTGCTCAGTTACGTGACTGCGTCCCGGGTTCGATCCCCAGTCGCGGCACGACGGTCACGGTGGAGTGCCCTCGGACAAGGCACATTTATTTTCTAGCCTAGTGCTGGTTTGTTTACCCAGGGATCATGAATAAGCTGTCGCCGTGATATAACTGAATTAATGTTGCAAGCGTTGTAAAACCCCAATAAAACAAAGCGTCAGTTCAATATACACGCTCACAATACAAGCCTGGTACCCGGCTTACTGCGTATATATTAAATGAGTACGTCCGGCATGAACTACCATTGAGCCTATTCGACAGATTCACCCGAGTCAACACGCGTCCGCGTGTCCATCGTTTTAACAAGACCCGAGTCAACACGCGTCCGAGTGTCCATCGTTTAAACAAGACCCGAGTCAGCACGCGTCCGAGTGTCCATCGTTTAAACAAGACCCGAGTCAGCACGCGTCCGAGTGTCCATCGTTTAAACAAGACCC